>JANIJG010009463.1:8591-71263 GCA_024611175.1 Megaceryle torquata | reverse complement strand
GCTGTCTATGTCATTGATAAAAATGTTAAACAAGACAGGCCCCAGTACAGACCCCTGAGGGACACCACTTGTCACTGATCTCCATCTGGACTTTGAGCCATTGACCACTATCTTCTGGATGTTGTCATCCATCCAATTCCTTATCCACTGAACGGTCCACCCATCAAATCTGTATCTCTCCAACTTGGCGAGTAGGATGTTGTGGGGAACTGTGTCAAAGGCCTTGCAGAAGTCCAGATAGATCATGTCACAGGTCATCCCTTGTCCACTGATGCAGTCACTCTGTCATAGAAAGCCACTAGGTTTGTCAGGCAGGATTTCCCCTTAATGAAGCCATGCTGGCTGTCCTTGATCACCTCCCTGTCCTCCATGTGCCTTACCACACCTTCTAGGAGAATCTGCTCCATGCTCTTCCCAGGCACAGAGGTGAGGCTGACAGGTCAGTAGTTCCCAGGGTCCTCCTTTCTAACCTTTTTGAATATAGGTGTAACATGTCCCTTCTTCCAATCACTAGGGACTTCACCTGACTGCCATGACTCAAGTATTATTGAGAGTGGCTTGGTGACTGCACCTGCCAGTTCACTCAGAACTCTGGGATGCATCTCATCAGGTCCCATAGACTTATATATGTTCAGGTTCCTCAGGAGGTCATGAACCTGATTTTCACATACAGTGGGAGTGACTTCACCACCTTGATTCCTGCCTTGTAGCTTTTTCACTTGGGAGGTGTTCGGAGAATGGCTGTCAGCAGAGACAGGAAAAAACCAAAATCATTGAAAACCTCAGCCTTCTTTGTTGTCACTAGCTCCCTGTTTTTGTTCTTCAGGGGGAGCATGTTTTCTTTCACCTTCCTTTTTTCACTGATGTACCTGTAGAAGCCCTTCTTGTTATTTTTTGCATCCCTTGCCAAGTTCAACTCCAAGTGTGCCTTGGCCTTCCTGACCTCATGCCTACACATGGGCAGCATCTCTGTATTCCTCCCAGGATACCCAGCCCTGTTTACACTGCCTGTGAAGCTTGTTCTTACTTTTTAGCTTGACCAGCAGGTCATGACTCAGCCTGCTGGTCTCTTCCCTTTCTTGATCAATTTCTTACACTTAGGGATCAAGAGCTCTTGTATTCTGTGAAAAGTGTTTTTAAAGATCTGCCAGCTTTGTTCTGCTCCCTTGCCCCTGAGGACCATTTCCCAGGGTGTACTGTTAATTAAGTCCTCGAAGAGCTGGAAGTTTGCCTTTTTGAAATTCAGGGTCCTGACTATACTTCTTGTCTGATTTGTGACCCTTTGTAATATAAATTCCACCAGTGCATGGTCACTGCTGCCCAGGCTGCCTCCAATCTTGAGGTCCTTGACAAGCTCACCTTCAACTTAAATTAATATTTTCAGGAGAGATATGAGAATGTTTGACAAGGTTTTCATTAACCCAAAACCACTAAACAGAATGCACATGATCTAAGGCCCTTCATTACCTATATTTATCTTGTTTTCCCTCAGTAAAACAGAGTAGTAAAAAAGTATTTTCAGAGAACACGGAAGGAGAAGAGAAGGGAAGTTCAATTCAAGCACCTGAACCTTTGCTCATGTCATCCTATTTGCAGCATCAGTGCAGAGGCAGTGAGTGGGAGAAGGAAACTGATCTCAATTAAAAGCAACTTTGTAAAAATGTATTTCAACCTCGACCAGCCTTCTGTCTGGTTCATTGCACAGTACTTACAAATAAAGACCTATTTTCCCTGATGTTGCTTTAAGTAATTCTTAGATTTGTAGGTTAGGAACTTCTGGTTCTAAACATTTACTTCCTACGAGTAAGACTAAATTTATCCATATATATCTGACAAGATAACCTGAAGAGAGAGAGAGAATTATATTAGTTTTGATTAAAGCAAAAATGTTAAAAGCCTCTCCCCTCCTGAAATGTTAATAGCAGCCAACTCCAGTCACATCAACTGAGTCAGAAGCAGTTTTTCTTCTAAAACAGGTCACACCCTTGTGCGTATCATCTCTCATTCATTGACTTCATCTCATCCTAGCCCAGAGTTCAAAGGTTTACAATGCAAGCACGAAAGCAGGTCCATCCTCACTCCCCACTTCTAGTAACGAACTTATTTCAAAAAGGGTATGACCCCCTGTATCTCTGGGGACAATGATCTAACTCAAGGACTGCTGCCAAGACAGTCTGGCAATTCCCTTCCCTCCTTGCTAATGTAAAATACAAAAAGACGACATCTGTGCAGCCCATAAGATGAACAGCTTTCTCAATGCTCAAGTGGAACGTTTCCAAACAGCAGGGATTTGATCACGTGAAGGAGCGTGACGTCCTCCTCTTCGGCCAAAATGGATACTACAAAGATTAAGCAATACAACACGAAGGACAAATTTCAGAGATATTCACATCATTTCTGTAATAATTAGATATTCAGGTCTTCTATTTCTTTAGCTAACATGTTAAATGATGCACATCCCAGGACTAATTCACAGGCTTTCTTTGCTACATAATGAAGTCTCAGTTCCAAGTTCCACACAGTCCTATTGCTCAAAAGGCAGGAATGTGAGGTGATGTCCGTTAAGTGCGCTAAACACTTCACACAGAGACTCACAGTATCTAAAGCAGGACTGAAAATCTTGCAGAAATCAGGTCTGTTCAGTGTGGCAATGCACTGTATATTGCTGGTACTATTCTCACATATCCTGCAGTTCTACCCCCATGCTAGTAGGCAGTAAGTGACCACAGCTTGCAGATCAGAAGAAAAATCTAAAATCCACTTTGCAGTACGCTGTTTGCAGAAAAGGAATCGAGTGTCATGTGAGGACAACCAAACACAAGCTTGTCTCATTGGTGACTTCATGAAGAAGAGCGAGCAATATCTGACATGTTCCTTAAAGTTTTATCAATCCAGAAACTTGATATAATCCACAATTCATCAATCACCAGATTGCGACAGACGTAGGTTAATCAATTCACTTGTAAGCACAGTTTAATGTGATTTTTTCAATACAACACAGAAGTGGCTTCCTCAGTGTAGAAGCAGTTCTGTTACTCGTTTTCTGATTACAGACCACACAGCAGTGAGTTAGAAAAGTATTTTACATTAAGGTTAGACTTTGCTCTAGTGGTCCTCTACGAAGAAAGTCAATTCAACAAGTTGTTTCTCAAAAGCTCCTACATGATATTAGCTTCATTTTACAACATGTAACACACTTCCTTTAAAGACCAATGATTGAAAGGCAAACAGAGAATGCTGCATCCCAAATCATGCTGCAACGGAAGCAAATGGTGATGCAGAGCAACGACTGAGCAGGACAGCAACAAAAGAGCTCTAGCCAGGTAACTGCAGTTCAGCCTAACAATATTTTCTGGATGATAGAGGAGGAAAAAAACCCAAACCAAACCAAATGAAAGCAGAATTTACCTTAAATGCATATCTACACAGGAAAAAAAAACATTCCCCAGGGGGAATGCACAGGGAGAGCTAGAACAGAAAACTACAACTAGGAGAGTACAAAGGCTAGAAACACAAAGCTTAGCTCACATAATAGTTTGTTAATGTCTTGCACTATACAGCACAAAGTACATTACTGATGTTAGAGATGTTTTTATCTCTGGTGCAAAATTTTTCATCTTTTGGTGTTCTAGAAGAAGTGATCAGCATTGATCAGACTTGATCAGATGTGTGGAACACACTCAAGGTCAACAGATTCCAGTTCTGAAGCCTTGCTTCACTGTTTAAATGAGATCCTTCTCCTTGCAGTATGCCTTGTAAAATCTTTATGACATACTTACGTACACAGATTGAGAAAAAGCTAGTTTTGTTAAAACTATTACCACATGGCTCTCATGAATCTCTTGAACAATGGTTTATTGTATGGTTCAACACTTAATAGGAACACAATGTGACTTAAATCATTAAATTGTGTTTAAAAACAAAGTATTTTTTTTAGGATGCTTTTAGGACCAAAACCAGACACTGGAAAATGCAATAGAATATAATTTAGGGATTATTACGGTTCTTACGCCTCGAGCACTATTGCTCTTGCTACACTAGGACACTTTATTTCAGATCTTCCACATTTCGTAGCATAGGGCATAAAAGGGTTCCAAACGTTTGGAGAAAGCATGTCATCTATCAGTGAAAGAGATGCAACATTGTTTTTATAATACGTTACCCCCAAATGAAGTACTTAGGACTGGAGGAGAGGATTTTCCTTTACACTATAGTAGGTAAACAAGGTGACCAGAATCAGTAGCAAGTCAGGATTTTTATAATTAACTAAGGATAAGCTTCTTTGACAAACCTGCAGGCCAAACTGCCATGCAGGACATTAGTTCTACTAAACAGGAAAAGGAAAGTGAAAGAGAATATTTACCCTTTCTGACTCCCTGAAATGAATAATTACACCAAGTTAGAGCAATGAGACCAGCCAGGCACATAGAAATATCTTAGCAAAGCCTGACTCACAAAGACAGCACCAAGAAAATAGCTGCAACTCCAATCTGTCTCTCTCCCCTCAAAACCTCTAAATCTGAAGTTTACAATTGTCAGTTTTCTTATGAATTAACAGAATAATCAAGCAAGATTTTCACCTACCCCTCTTCCACAACTGTTGAGCATTTTTCCCTAATATATTTACCTAGACAAAGAGGAAGATTATAAGCCATTTTAGCTGTTTGGTTTTCCAATATTAAAGAAAAGCACATTAAAATAAGACCTCCCCCTGGACAAAAAACACCCTATACAAGTATTGCTTTGCTACACTCCTTTTCCAAGTTTTACATCTAGATAAAGATTATGATTTATGGATTTAAAATATCAAGTTACCCAGGTCCTTTGTTTTTGTGCAAAATGGCTAACAATGTGGCAACAAGTCAAAGCTGAACAGTAACATCATCTTGAGGGGAAAAGGTTATCCCTCACCTACTAAAAAGTGAGCTTAACCTTCTTGTCTCCTCCTGCCTGTTTAAGAGAGCACAAATTTCCATACTGAACATTTGTTTCCACATTTTAAGTTTTAATGAAAGTAAGCTACATTTCAGTTTTTGTATTATTTTCTCTTCTTCTATGGTACTAAAATAAATGTCAAAAAAAGCTATTAAATAGCAACTTTTTTTTGTTGTTAAGAAACACGGGAAATTTTCCTAAACTGGTATGATATATTGCAACATCCAGACGGACTGCTATTTAGTAATACTTTATTACATAAAGGAAATGACATTTGATCTTTCTTAACCAAGATCTACATTACAGCTGAACCCTTCCCAAATAATTTTGCCATGTGCCTGTATACACAAGATGATTTTAAAGAACCACCCATCTGAAGGAAACATTAGTACTCAGTAAAAAAGTGTAGTACTAACTAGAGCAAATCCTCCATGTCCAGCCTCACATCCTGAAGGAGTGGCGCACAAGCTATCCAGGCTACATGGAACACCCCAAAGCAGCTATGAAGACTAAATATATTTGGACCCATTAGACTGTTTCCAACATATAATAGCAAGTACGTTAAGCAAGAAGCAGAACAGGAGAGGAAGCAGCAGCACACTACATAGCCAAACACAGGATCAACAGATACTTGCCAGCAGCAGAGGTACCATAAGGGTACTGCTGCTATAGGTACCTTTGCCTTTTGCATTCAGTACACTCCTCCTATGCATACAGACTGGGAGTTTCTGTCACTACCAAAAATGCTTAGCAAGGTGTAACAAATTTGGGAACTCTTGTTTTGAGGGAAAGGAATAAATAAAACTATTCTTACAATATTTAAGATGTACATTCTTTTTACAATTTCTCCTGAAAAGGAAAATGCTTCCCATGAAGTCAAGATGACAACTTCATCCAACACAAATACTTAAAACCCCAAGCCTTTAACGTGTCCACTCGGTCAATGTTTCCATGTTTTTTAGATCACTATCCACTGCCAGATTAAAAAGCTTCTTGCAATGTTAACTATGTAATTAGTTATTAATAACTACAATCTCATTAAGCCTCTCAATAAGGATACTAAAAAGCCAACGTGACTGCATACACCACTTGCCTGGCCTTGTCAGCCTACAATGTCTCTGAACATTATTATCTACCACATTGTCATTCTACTGCTATTTTTTAATTTCGACATAGTATTACAGCTATTACTGTCTGCATCTGTTATTACTGACACAAATCAGGGGTAACTCTTACTTTAATACCATCCCCACCAGAACTTTTTAATCTTTGATAACATCTTTGGGTCTTACTTCCTTCCTGTGCTACATGCAAACAGCACACCAGCTCCAGCGCCACAAAATGCTTGAACAGGAAGCATCCTGCCTCTGCACAGTAGCACTTATTTGGAAACACTGCGAGTTAAAAAGCATTACAGCTGCTATTCCTTCAATAAATCTTGGTTCACAGTAGTACTGGCTAGTCCACTTCAGATATTTTATAACCACCTACACCTGAAAGGGTGGGGTTACCTTTCTTTTCTCTTGTAAATGGCACATAGTCTTCCCTGTCTTTGTGCTCAAGAGCCTGCTTCTCTAAATATGCAAGGAGTCGTTCCCTGTCGAAGGGACCTGAAGCCTTTTTTGCAGTCTGGTCTTTCTGTCGGAAGCCTGCAGGCAAAAGTGCATTCTGCAAAACAAAACGGAGCAAATAAGTACAGCTCAAAAAGTCTGAACGAACATCTGTTTAGTTTCATTTCCCTCTTCCCTCTCCCCAAGGTTCAAACCCGATACATCATCCTTTTTTAGGCAATCTTTGATCCCTTGCCAACTTCCTTTTTTGGGGGGCAGAGGAGGACACAAGGTAATCTATTCTTTAAACACCAAGAATATAGTTAAAAATAGAGCACACTGCACTCTGAATAAGACCAAATCAAATTATTTCAGTACAACAGCTCCCAGCACTACACTCGCTATTTTGCATTTCTTTTCTAGAATGTACACCATTTAAATGAGTAGTAGTAAATAAAACTCAGCTATTTACACTTCAGACATTCAGCAACAGACTGCTTTCTCCATCACCTACATCCATGTGTTTCTAAGTCTTTAGCAACAACCTATACTATTGTCCAGCATTTAACACGGAGTATTTCTACTTTTAACTTGACTCAAGGTGGGGTGCTTTTTTGCAACCATCAACACATTTCAGCTAAAGGAAAAAAAAAAATACAGAAAAAAATGGAAGGTATTAAGAAAGTAAAGGACATAGAGAAATTCAGATCATCATAAAAGACAAATGATTGCTTTTGCCAGTTCTGCTCTGTTAAAATGTCTATAAAGCCAAAGCTAATTAAAATATCAAGAATATCTTGCAGTGTTAGAAAATAGGTGATCATAATATTCTTAAGTGATCCCTGAACATCAAGATTCAACTTAATCCTGGCACCATTAAAAAAAAGAACAGAGAATCAGGAGGTAAAAACACAAGTCTTGGACTCTGGCATTAGCTGCAGTAGAGGACATATATTCCTTATTCAATACCCCATGATGACATAATCATGCAGGAGCTGAGTAATTATTTGCCATCTCTTTGCAAAGTCAGCATGAGGACAGGAACAGATACAGGCTACCAGATAGAGGATCAGGAACCTAAAGGTTAGCTCCCTCTCCCATCAAACTCTTTGGAGTCAGTAGAAGCAACAAAATAAAAATGGACAGAAAAGGACTGTTTACCACACAACACTGGAAACAGGAAAGTTAAACAGGCCTTTCTAAATAAGCTTTCTTTGCAAGAACATGACTGAGAGCAATTTTTATTTATAAATAAATCCCAGAAGGCTCCTCCTGATAATCCCTCTTCCTTCTTCCTCTACCACAGTTGCATTCATCTTGCAAACAGGAAATAAGCAGTTGAAAAATTAACACACCCATATATATCTGTAAGTAAGATCATTAGCAGACTAGGAAAAAACTCAGTCCAAAAGTATATTGTACAAATAAAAAGTCTCAATTTATTTCAGATTAGTTTCTGAACAAATAAAAAAACCACCAAAAAAAAAAAAAACACACACCAAAACAAACCCACAACACCTTATCTAGGCTAATACCTACCTCAGGGTCAAGATCATCCAAAACAGTTTCCAGTTGTTTCAGTTCTTCTTCAGAAAGTTTGCCAAGAATTTCATCCTCATCAAGATCTTTGTACTTGTCCAAGTCCTTTCGAAATGGGAGCGTCATGACTTGGACAGTATCAAGTTGCTCAAGCACTTCAAAATCCAAGTCTTATGCTTAACCAGACCTATAAAAAAAAAATCAAAAAGTTTAAAAAATAAATAGCAAGGTAACTGTCTCGACTACAAAATATCTTCATCCTCCAAATACTTGTCTGAAGGAATGCTTTCTCATCCAGTACTCATATCTGTTATTCTACAACATACAGAGCTCTTGGAAGGTGCCTACACTTGCTTCTTCACTGACAAGAATCTCTTCCTGCCATGCCCAGTTCCATCAGTAACTATGCTATATATATTTTCAGATGAATGCCAGTGCCCAGTTTCCTCAATGAGAATTCCAATGCCATAACTCCCACCAAGCAAGGCAGGCTGTGGGGTAGGAGATACCAACTACACCTAGTATTTTTGTGTCCAGCTTAATGCCATTGTTTTTTACAGATACTGCAGTCAAAAGAAGAGTTGAGATGCTTTACACTTACTGTTGCTGATGCTGTTTGAGGGCACTAAGGGAAAACTTAAATACAAACAAGCTAATTGGTTATTACTGACTCATATCCCTACGTATTACCCACAGAGGGAACAAAGGAAGTTTGCCTCTGAGTTAATTATAGCATTACCATTGAAGTAACATTCTGATCTGTCCAAAGAAAATTAAAGTTCCTTGATGAAAGGCTTAGGGACTACAGCTCCTAAGTAGCAGCACTCCAGTCAATCCTACTACAAAAAAAATTAAAAAACCAACTACCCCTACAACTACAGAACTGACTGCATAACTGCTCACTAAAGATTATATTTAGAAGAAATGGTGTCCTTCGAAAGATGTACAGTCTATATAGTACTTCTCACACACAAGGAGATCACTAGGAACATTTTTCTAACAGTCACAATTTTTGAGCATTTGACTTGGAAAAAGCAACAGTTAATCACAACAGTGTTAAAAGCAAACAAGTTGTTTTCTCTTGATTTTCTGTAATTAGTTCTAGGATTCTCCTCTTTTTCAGACAAATTCTTGCTTCACTGAGCACATACACAAAAGTAACTTGAATGACTCTCTAAGTGAACAAGAGTGTCCGTAATGTATTTGGGGAGCAAAAGCTACATCCAGAAGTATTCAGGCTCATTAGCCTCTCACACTCCTTTCTTGGCTCTATAAAAATATTCAACACAGATCACACATATAGCAAACATTGTTCCTCAGTAACCCATATTTCAGTTCAGTTGCTCACACCACATATACTAACTGCATTACTTCAAACCTGCACTTACCCCGTTCAAAACCAGCTGAATTTAAAGTTATTGCCTCAAGCAAAAGCAAAAGAGAGCTGTACATACATACTATACCATGGGATCCTGCTTACAGGATTGCTTCACCTCAGTTGTTTACATCAAGAAAGGTCTCCCTGGCTGTCACAGTTCCATACAGTGCTATTTTAATTCAGAGACAGTGAACAGACATGAGCACTTAAGAGGTTCATTCATACCATTTGGTCAAGTTTATCTGTAAAGTAAATCTGGTTTTAACAATTGCCCTTGCCAGAATGGCAAATTTTCAGTTCCTACCAACATCTACATCTGAATGAGGAATGTATTTACAACTATTTTCAGGATGCCAGCTTTTAAAAAGAATGTTACCAATATAAACACTAGAGCTTATTTGTAAACCACCGTTGACACCAACAGGACATAATTCCAAAGCTCATCTACAAACTTGGGTAAAGTTCTCATGAGTATAACAAAAGCCAGGAAGAACACACAATTTCATGGTAAATTTTGTCAAAAGAGCAGTGTCTGGCTTCCTCCGAACTAAAACCAATCATGCTGGAAGAGTCTGGACCTTCTGCAAGAGTCCACAGACCTGAGAACACCTGAGTTTAACAGCTGCAGGAAATGCAGAGGTTACCACACCTATGTTTTTCAAAGCTGTGTTCCAAAGGTATCTAAAGAAGTGTCTCTGTGGCCTTGCATGCTACCTCCTGCAGTTTGCATAGTCTCATGGTATTTGTTTCTCTAGGTGCCTAACAGCTGAAGGACAATTAGCTGACAGCTGCAGCAGATGCCACACAATATGAATGCTAACTTCTCATTCCTAGAACCTTAATGCTTTGCCCTTCCTTACAGTTTAAGCCATTACAAACTATCATAAGAGAAAAACATTTCCTGCAGCAAGTTACACAGCACTGTTTGTGACCAGGCTGCCCTGTCTGAATCCTACATCAACACACTGCTATTTACCACATTTCTGCATCACTAATTGCATTCAAATATTAAAAGTTGTAGCTTTAATGGATAACTATAAGGAGCAGAATAGTTAGCATACTGCAGAATAATGCTCCCCTTGCTCTGACAGTAGCACTGCATAACCATACGTTACATTCACATAGGCTGTATTTCCTCTCCATGAATGACTCACTGTAAAATGCTGTCATTCAGAATTAATTACTTTTTATTTACTGCATTGGTATGTCTTACATTGGAAAACTACTCATCCTTTACAATACATTAATGAGTGTTCAGGTATTAGGCCTTAGTCTTACTTGTTTCTATAGTATGACCAAAGTAGCCATTTCAAATCCAGTGAGCTCCGGTGTGAAGAATAAAAGGAGAGAAAAAAATCCCATTATTTCTGTAACTGCATCTTCAGCAAGAGGAAGAGAATCACATGTGGCCTGGCAAATTTAAAGAGTTTTGGACATAATTTCTAATACCTATGAATCAAAAGATTTTTTTATATATATATTTACTTAATGTGAGACATTAAAAAAAATTATGATGGTAGCACTGATTAGCACTTCTGTACTACACAAAGACTTCTTGGTAGTGTCCTTCAGAAACATTCACTATAAAAGAAACCACATCATATATGACACATATATAACACGCTAAAAATCAGATTTTGAAACATGGTGTCAGGAATTCTCATTGCCTAAAAAGGACATCAAGGCCATTTGAAGCCCTCATCTAATCAAACAAGCCAATTCCCCACCCATTAAACACATTTGGTACTCATATTTGCTTTCTTTATTTTTATTTGCTTATTTGCTACGCCCTGTAGCAGTGCAGCACAGAGGAAGATACACGAGTGCAAAACTACAAGTTTTTAGGAGTAGTTACTTCAGACGGAGAATATTTGTGGCACATCTTACTGCAAAATCATAGGCAGAACTGTAACCACCAATTCTGGCTTTGCAAATACTTTGCACTTTTTTGATAGGCAGAGCTAGTTTTCTTCTAAGTATCCTTCTTAGCTTTGCTATGAAAATGTTACATATGTTAAGTCAAAACAAAAGGGCTATTATTCTTTTTTCAGATACAGAACAGGAAGGTAAAGTAAGTTCACTCCAGCAACTTCATAATCACATGAGAAACATGGAGAGTAAAGGGAAACAAAGCCATTACTTCCAATCAATCAATTTTAAATTCTCTGTAAGCAGAAAAGACATTGAAAAATCAGAGATGATTTTCTCCTGGACATCAAAGACAAAAATCTTGCCATTATTCCTTCACCTGAGAAATCAACGAAGAAGTTAGAAGATAGCAGAAACTTTACTTTAGGTCATTTTATAATTGTCCAAATCATCCCCTGAAAGACTGCCAAGCAACTTTCACACACCTCATATTAGTAAAAAAAAAAATTTTCTCCTCTCTGAAAGTGTATTTTTAAAAATAAACAAAGATTCCAAAAATAGCTAGCTTCCAATTTTCTTTCAAAAATTTACCCCTCAGAAATTTCTGTTAAGTACACAATTTCTCAGGACTCTAAGAAGAGAAAGTATTTAGAAATATCTTGCCCACAGTAAACTAGAATCTTGTTAAAGCCCACTGTAAATGGTTTCCATAACTTGGATTTTAAAATAGAAGTGACATCATGAAAAACCGGTTTTGGCCAGCACATTCACAGAGTTCACTTTAATCTCATTTGTTCCTTTGGAGCCTCCTTCCACCCAGCCTCTGGGTGAGCCAGACCCAGAGCAGGGGAGTCTGCTGGGCTGCCAGCATTCCTGCACCAGTCAGGGCCCAAGAACAGGCCAGCTACTTGGTAGAGCCTTATCTGAACATGTTCCCAGGGAACCCCTATGGTGGCAACAATTTTATCTGCTAGTGTGTGAGATTATACAGAACTGTTTATAAAGAATGTAATGCGCTTGAAAAAGCTGTCTTTATTTACCAAAGCTAGGAGGAAAATGAGTAAATATAAACATTACCATAATCCAGCAGGTGCCTTGGGATGCTTTTATAATGCTGTAGGGTAATTCTGCTGGACAGCCCTATGCTGCTTCTCTAAGCAGACAGTTCTCAAAACCCACCCGGGCCTTCTGAATCTCCAGCCTGAGGTGGGGTATGCGAGCCTGATTCTTCTGTCCAGGGACCCAGCAAGTATTCCCCAGTCCAAAGCCTTCTGGAGCCAGCAGGTGGCAGCTCATCTTTGACTGCACTTTTTCTCGGGGTAAACCATTTTCCATGTGGTAAGGAAGAGCTATTCTGGGCTATTTTCCTATAAAAGCAAGCCCAAGGCTTCATTCTGTTCAAAGAAACAGTTTACCAAGTTTTAAACAAGGCAAACTGAGCCAACTTCACATTTGTCCATACAGTGACTTAGGAAGTGGAGAAGACAGACAGCTACTGAAAAGTAACTACATGAACCATGAAGATTCTTCTGTGATGAAGGAAATTGGAAACCACCTGCATTTCCAGTTCCTGACAGCTCCTCCTGTGTGTCAGAAGGAACCTGGAACCAGAGAAAACCCACTTTGCTCTTCTTTATGGCCTATATACAACTACACAGAACTAGGACACAGCTATCTTCCAGGCAGTGTGCTCTGAGTGATAGCTAAACTGCCGCATTGTCACTGTCCTGTAAAAACGTACTCCTGTGCACCTGTTCTTGAAAACCATTCACCCACACTACATGGCTGTGTAGATGTTCCCATCCAGTTCAGGCAATAGTAGAGGCAACAGAGCCAGAAGCCCCAAAGCATCCATTCAGAAGCCACAGCCTTGGCAAGACAGAGGCAGTGTTTCAGCACACCCATCTCTATGACAATTTCAGGAGTGCTCATCAAACTATTTTCAGGGCAGGTGTTATGATCTCAAATAAATACATAGCTGGGATAAACTAAAAATCCTAGATACCACAGGTACTGCCTGCCCCAAGAATTTCCTCTAGCAGAAATCACCACTCTGTTCCCTCTCCAACACAAAGGGCAGCACCACTGTGTTGGGAGTTACTGAGCAGCTGGGATGAGGGATGTTTTGGGGTTTGTTTTTTTTTTTTTTTCAGACAATACCTGGATTTTCTTCACTAGAGATGTACTGCCCACAAACACTGACACAGAGTATCTCTTGGAGGAGCTGCCTACAGGTATTTCAGTCAAAAGAAACATCAGATGCAAACCTTACTTTCCTGTAATGAATATAAGTATCTGAAAGTTTATAAAAACATTCAGATATTTGTACCCATTACAGAGAAGTGGTGAAACTTACAACCTGAGAATGGGACAGGAGAAATTCAGTTTATTTTCACTATGCTACTTGTAAGTACCATAGTGAACTTTTGAGTACCAGCAAAATTGAAGTTCTCCCTTCAATCACAGGCAGTCTTTCAAGCTCTGTACACTTGGCACAGCAGCAAAACATTAGTCTTGAGGATACATCCAATATATTATAGCAGATTTGAAGCATACAGCAACCTCTCCAGAACAGCACTTATTTTCAACACAGCTTGCACCTATCCTCAAAGAAACACACTGATAGCTTTCAAAGGCTTGTACTGAGAGCTCGTACAAAATTCTCAGGAGACGCAGAAGGCCGGGAGCACTGGGGGGCACGGGAACCCCCGGGTCCGGGCCCTGGCCGTCCCCGGCGCAGGCAGCCCCAGCCCAGGGCCCGCTGCCTGCCGGCTGCGGCCCCAGCAGGAGTTCCGGCCGCCGGGGCCTGGAGCACGAACACCCCGCGCACCGGAACAGCGTTCTGCCGTTAGCAACTGTCAGTAATGTGCCTGCTTCCTAACTTGTACGAGACACATACAGGGAGCTAGAATTATTCTAACCAGATCTACAGGAAAAGTTTTTAAAGACACAGTTTTCGGGTCTCACAGCAAAGCTGGGTGCTGGCTAAAACATTAAGCACACTCGCTACCTGAGCGCCCACCAGGAGAGAAGCCCACCGGCTCTTCTAGGGCCCTTAAACCCGCAAAACTCCTTCCACTGCCAGCGGCAGGAAAACCCCACTGCTAGAGAGCCCATTTCCCAACGCAAACACGAAAACCCCACCCTGCGCCCTTCAGTTCCCTACTAATGAAGCCCACACCTTCCCGCTCCGGAAAACCAACCGAGCTTTCAGGGTTCCCCCCCCAAGTGAGTCGGGGGGAAGCAGGGCGGACGGGCGCCGAACCCAGCCCCTTCTTCCTCCTCCCGCCGCCGCGGCCCCGCCCGCCTGGCTCCCGCCGCGCTGTGGCAGCGGGAAAAGGGCTGAGCCTGCCACCGCCCACCCGCCCATACCCTCCACAGCACCCCAGAGAAGACTTCCCGGCACAACCCGAGCGGCTGCAGCCACCCTCCGACTCCGGCCCCAACTCCCGCCAGCCATGGCCGCTTCCCGCTCACCCGGGCGACAGCAGCAACTCAGCTCCCTTCGCCGCGACCAGCAGCACCGCAAGGCGCCCGCCCCGCGCCTGCGCGCTGCTCCGCGCCTGACGGGAGCCGTAGTCCCTGCGCCAGCGGGGCGGTGCCGCTGCTGCCGGGCTGGGAGGCCCAGCCCGGGGCGAGGGAGGCCTGGCTTCTGTTGTTTCGTAAAACAGCGCGGCCGAGGGTACTGAGGGTCTCAAACGCAGCCGTGGAGAGAGGCGAAACGTATCCCCAGGCTGGGCAGAGTGCTTAAGCTTCCCACCCGGCCTTGCCCCTCAGCAGCCCAATGACAGGTGGCTTTTGTGGTGCGGTGCCTCAAAGACTCACAGCTTCATGCTCCCAGCACCTCCGAAGCTGTGTCTGGTTGAGGGAGAGCTGGCATTTCCACACATAAGCAGAATGCATTTCAGAAGCGATAGCTGATGTTGGGCAGGCAGGGAGGCTGGCGGGTCCCAGCTGGGGAACATGCATATGCCGTGAAAGAACAGGATTTGTGCTGAGGCCGAGATGTGTGTGTGTGCTAGCTCCTCTCAGGCACGGTGGGTCAAAGTGGCCAGACCTTGCCTGCCTGCCTGCCGGACTAGGGGTGTCCCAGAAACTCCTGTCTGCCTTTACAGCTCTACAACTCCTTGCAGATCACTCTTCCTCTTTCTCTCCTGTGGCCTCTCCAGGCTGCTTACCTTCACCTCTGCCTACATTTTGTTTCTTCTCTTTTGAAAACATTCAGCCTCCCCTCCAGGCTCTGGGGCAGGGCACAGGGGAGTCTTTTGTGGTTGCACGCAATGCCCAGTCCCTCCTTGACCCAACAAAAGGAGCAGTTAAGGTACTCATTGGCTCCGGAGCAGAGTGCCCTCAGCGCTCCCATTGCCATGAGGCAGGAGGAGTCCAAACACCAGCATGGTGTTAAGGGCTGGTGTGTGCTTAATGAACATGAATATTTGGATGTTTCAGCTACCAAACATCATGTGTAATAAACACAGTGTGCTAGTAAACATTAGCTATGTACATTTTTTTAAAGGTTTATAATGTGAAAGCAATCTGGACAGATTGTCTCAAAAACACTGAAAGATCTTTGATCCTGTGATCCTGTGATCTTAACTCCATGTAGTCTGTTCTCTGTCAAACTTCAGTATATGTGAAAGCTGGAGTTCCTCAAAGACAGCGGTCTTCAGAGGTTTGGTTTTTTTGTTTTTTTCACCATGGGTTTACTTTCTTCATCTCGGTGTTGGAAATGGTTACACTTTCCACACCTCAAAAAAACCTCAAACAATTAAAATTAAGGCAGTTGTCTGGCATGTGCCATTTGAATGGCTAAATTCTGGCAACATAAAATAATGGAAAATTGTGTTTTAGAGTAGAAACCGTTGAGTAACCTTCCTGGTAGACATTGCCATTCCCACCTTCAGGATAAGGCATTTGTAACATGAAAATGCTTACCAATAATCATTAGTACAATAACCATTGCATCAGTTTGAACCTGCATTTTCCAGATACTGCTATGACCTAGAGAAAAATGATTCCCCCACTTACACAGTAGGTAATACTGAGATGCTGTTTTCTTCAGAGTCACTGAAAACTCTTGGCAAATTTGGGAAAAGAAACAGGGTGAAATGTTGACCCCACTGCCATCAGCATGAGTTCTGCCATCTGCTTCAGTAGTGCCAAGATTTCATTTCCATGAGCTATACAGAGTGTAAGGTATCCCATGTAATCCATCTTATTTAATGTGGATTTTATTTAAAATATTTTAATTTCTAGTAATTTATGACTAATACATTAATTAAAGATATTTTGGAAAGTCCTGGCTGCGCTGAAGTCATTAGTGAGGCTCATAGAGACAGAAATTAATCCGATAGATTATATTAAAATCAAAATTATGGAAACTTAAAGTGGAACAATCCAGTTCAGATGGGTTGAACCATCTCAGAGTGCTTGGCTTCAAAGAAAAAAACTCCCAGTGCTTGCAAAGGTGGAGGCTGAGAGCAGTCGGTGGTGATGGAGCTGGACCTTTGACTGCTGTGACGTTGTCACTTGTTCAGAACAGTAGAAAGTTGATAGACCAATGCATGTATCAGATGGCAAACACAATGTTCTCAAAAGGATTAGTAGAGGGATTTATTTTTCAAAGGCTGCAATATAATTTAAGACAATCATATATGGGTGAGGGAAGTGTTGCAAATACAAAACATCAAAGAATGTAGAAGACCTGGATAGCAATGGAACTTCCACTAGTGCTGAAGCAATGCACACGCAAAGCAAGAGTGGATGTAACATAAAACATCCTTGCTGACATTCACTTAGCTGAGCTGTACGTGCAGGAACATCCAAAGCCTCAGACATAATCCTAAACTGATTAAATCATAATATATTTACTTTCTGCAGTGCTGATGTGGTACAAATGAAGAACATGAATTCTGAATGTATTTGGCCTGAGACATAAATATCTTTCTTGCTGGGGAATTCACACAGGATATAATCAGGAAGGATACTGTCAGTAAACTAGGAGATAATAAAAAGTGATGCCAGGACCCTCTATCCTACTTTTTTTTTTTTTTTAATGAGTGGCCAAACTCAGATTGAAACAGATTATGAGCAAGGAAATAATATTCTTTCCAGTGTCAGCAAAGGACATGGTTCAGTCCCAGATGTCTTGAGATACAACCTTAATGCTTCAGGAATTTTATGTTCTGACATGAAAGGTTAAGACAAGCACATTCCCAGGAGCAGGCGGGCTTACACAGCCTTTGGTAGGAAGCCACAAGGGTAGCTACCTACATGAGTTTTTGAATCTTTCCATCTTCTTGCAGATGGCTGCCTTGTGGACAGCCCAGGGCCAGCCTGCCAGGGTGTGTCTGGAGACAAGCTCAAGCACCAACTGTCAGACTTGCAGCATCCTAAGCCCTATCTGTAGGAGCCCACACGTCATCTAATATACTCTCTGCCCAGTATCTGGGATGATGCTGAACAGGGTTTTGTTTCTTGAGTGCACCATTTAGACAGTTTAGACATACCCAAAATGATCCAAATCACTGTGAACTGTCTGTATAAAAGAAACACGTGCCAAGAGAAACATCCCCAGTGCATACTGGTCAGCTGAAGAAGGCCCTGGTCTCACATTGGGCCTCAGGCTCTTTAGGTAAAGAAAGAAATCCAACACTGAACAAGCTCTCCTACAGATCTGTTCATAGAGAAAGAGGTGGAGCAGAAAGATCTTCACCATTAGCAGATGCTATAAAGAGAGGACAGTATCTGTTAGTTCCTGCTCCCTTCTGAGGACCAAACCACTAAACAGGACAGTTTTAGGGAGGTGAAGAGATGTCCTGTACCTGCAAAGCATCCTCCTTCTCATACCAGACAGCAGAGCTGGGGTGGGTGGAGGAGCAACTGTATCTCAGTGGATGGAGCAGAAGTCACATTGTGTGTACTCAGGGGTGGTTCCAGGGAAGTGTGAGCCAACCTAAGGCACGCTTTTGGACACACTGCCTGGAGCAGAGTGGTGCTGTGTAGCTCTCTGAGTCGTAGAGGATGCTGAGCTGATGGGGTCTGGTCCCAGGGTCAGCAGTGGTATTCTTATGTACCTGGTCAATTCCTTACACCCTTCAGCTTTCTGGAGTCCCATGTTTCTGTCCCCAGTGATATGCATACCAAATGGGCCCCAGACTTAAAATAACCATCTGTTCTGTGTCTCACTTTCCAGACCAGCAAAATGGAAATGGTGATTCAATTTGAGATCCACTGCTGCAAGTTAATTGGTACAGATGAGGTATTTATTATTACTGTTACTACCACAGCAAGCACAGTGTCCAAATCTAAATGCATTTCTTCGGGATTTAGAGTACTATGGATATAGAAGGGTTCACAGAAATCAGGCTTGAGTGAAATAACAACTTGAAGTTACTGCTACTTAATGTGTTACTGTACTCTGCCTTATAAAACAGTCCAAGAAAATCCTACTATCTGTCAAACAAATGCAGTTTTCCAATTCTAGGTTGAATATAGTTGGGGTTTGACCACTTGAGATGATGCTGCTGGACAGCATTTTAAAGCCTGAACCACCAGGCTCTTATCAACTGGGGCTACCTTGGTTCTCTTTCAAAACCATTTCAGCAAGTGTCCCTACAACTCAGTAATTTTACATGTGAACAAGAATCAAATTTTATCTCTGCCCTAGGTCCAAGATTTGCTGATCAGGCATTGAACCAAGGGTTTTTATATACAGGTCACTGAATTTGATCAACAGCTGGCCTTTAATGGAAGAGATCAAAACATGAATGACACAGTAATCAAGATCAGATGTTTGTCTAAAAGACAAGCTCCAGGTCAAGCAGGAATTAATTAAGAAAAGTCTTACAAGCTGTGTTATAAGGAAAACAGATGAAAAGATCACTGCAGCCTCACTGCTTTTTTTTTTAATTATTAAAAAAACCAAACCAAACCAAAACTCCCAAAAAAACCCAAAACAAACAAACAAACAAACCAACCAACCAACCAAACAAACAAACAAAAATACCACCAAACCAAAAAATACCCAAACAGTTTAAAAATAACTGACCACATTTTGGCTACAAATAGTACACTGAAATAAAACTTGCTTTTGGGTACCCCAGTTAAAGATTTACTGGAGCAGCTTACTCGCAGTAAGCTCACTTTAGGTAGAGTTAGAAAAACACCAGACCTCTACACTGCATTCACTGTGCAGCAGCTCCAAACCAAATTCTCCCTGGTCAAAGGGAACACAGAGCCAGGAAATACTTTGTTTTGGGATCCAGAGGACCAGTCGCTCTTGAAGATGCCCCTCAGAGGGGAGCAAAAGTTTTTCTAGAGTAATTGTCCCCATATAATATTTGTACGCTTAGAGTGTTAAGTCCACCACTGCACTTCCTTCAGCAAGTCAAATGCATAAAAAGCCTAGACGGGTAAATTGTTCTGCAGGATTCCTACCAGAGAAAAAGGACTGCTTTGGAGCCTTACTCTGCACTTTTAGATGTGCTTTGAGGGTGTTGTCTGTGAAGAACCATACATTGGAAATACAGTCAGTACAGGGAGTCCCAGTCATCTGATGCAACTGTATCATATTAGGTATATCTCATGCAAGGGATACATCTTAGATATGTGAATTGCATTGTATACTTTTGTCTTTTCATTTTGCATTTTGGGAAGAATGAAAAATTGTTTAGAACACACCCTCTGTACACAAGATTGAAATCTGATACAGTTCACTTTGTATGCTCCGATTTATACCCACATCCTATACATGTGGGTATACTTTGTGTACATCTGCATTTAATATATTTTTCATGTATATTTTTGCCTGTATGTCTCATGAATACAGGTGACCTGTATCTTTTCTTAGACAGTCTGATCATGTTTCTGATTTTTTGATTGCAAATTCTATGCATGATGTAAAAGGAGGAAAGAAAAAGGAAACCACAGCCAAAGAAGAGGCGAGGCTTGACTCCCACCAAACTCGGCACTCTCTGCAGAGGTTTTAGATTGCTATATTTCTAACAGGCACTAATATGAAGTGAGTTTATCAGCAGATACAAGGCAACTGCAAATGGAAATGTCAGCATAGGAGGGATTCTTCCCATTCATATCAGCTGAGAGTGTTTTAATTTAACAAATATATTTTAAGGTGTGACAGAAAAAAATTGAGTGAAAAACTTGCAGTAGTTTATCAAAACCCAAACACCTGAAAGTTAACTTTCACTTTTCGATGATGTTGTACATTTCCCTTTCCCAGTATTTGTATAACTATAACTTGAGTAACTCATTCAACCCCTGATCCTACAGACCAGGATTAAACACCAAAAGAGGGGTTAATCCATGTTAAGAATTAAATAGACACTTCTTTGTCTCATATCTGACTCTGCTCTGTTTGCAGCGAAGCTTCAACCCCAAACCAACAGATTCATCTTCAGCCTGAGCCACCAAGTTGCCAAGCAGCAGATTTCAAAGCAGTTCAGTTCAGCATCCCTGACACTTCCAATACTGAACAAGCAAACCCATATAAATGGAAACCTTGTTTTCTCTGAAAACCTCAGGATGGAGAGAGAGAGAGGGAAACTGTGGAATTAACATATCTGTTTCTTTTCAATTTCTGTTGATCTGATAACATTTTGGATGTTTGGTAAAAGCTTTTTAAACTTATGACTAAATATCCCATTTCATAAGATGTTTGAGGCAAGGATGCTCCAGGCAGATAACTGCAGCTTTGGAGCTTTGTGAACACCACACATTCTTGTGGATACAGGTGTTTTCCTGAGCAGCAATGGCAAAATGCCTAAGGTAACCCTTCAGTCCCTGATATTGGTCTGAATTTTCTGCTATAAGTCTTATTAAAGATGCCTGAGGTATTTGGCAGGGTATGGAGGGAAGCTGAAGGCACTGTATTTCCTAGTTGTACTTTTTTTTTTTTTTTTTTTTCCATAGGAAAATTAATCTCTGGTGCAGCGTCTGCTTCTTAACAAGACAATGTCTTGTTTTTCTGCCAATATGTCATGAAACTTAAAGACATTTTAATCACAGGATTAGCTTTTCTGCTGCTAGTGAATCATCACTTAGTGTTCAGAAACAAGGGCCTCAGTTCAGATAAAACACAGTACTCAGTGAAGGCAATCTGATAAATTAAATTTTGTACATACTTGATTATAGGGGGTACATTCAAATCATATTACATATTATATACAATTTCAGCCAGTGGTTAACGTTACTATAGAATAAAAGCACAAATATAAATTGAATTGTCAAAGCTAATTAAAATAGGAGAGGGAAAATATCAGAATGGTCTCAGAAAGCAGCACCCTCCACTCCGGAATTGGCTCCTTGGAGCGATACCTCAGAGCAGGGTGAGGCTCAGCAGTTTTTTGCTGTGGCAACTGTTTGGCTGGTTCAGTTTGCAGAGGGTGTGTGAGGCAAACAAACCGTGTTCTTTAGGGTCAGTTGCATACATGTACACCAACTGGACAGCACATCTGACAAGGTTGTGCATCCACATGAAGTGAATGCATGCTCAACTGCCTGGAGACATGCACAGGGCAGGGTCTGTGGCTGCAGCTAGCAGGGCATCCGAGGCACTATGTAGTCTACTTTCATGGTTTCCATATAGAGGGGCCTCTCAGGGGAGGGGTAAGGCTGAAGCTACGTCATACCAAGTCAAAGGTGAGGTGAAATAAACGTGATCTGGGGGTGGCTTAGGTGGGACTTCACCTGCAGGCTTGGGGCAAAAAGAAATGGAAGGGGGTGAGGAGGACAGACGGACCCAGGGGTTGACCGCGTCGGATGGCAGTGGGAGGGATGCTGCTGGTGGAGCTGGTGCAGGGGTGGGGGGAGAGGGGGTTGGCTGGGGCTGGTGGTGCTATTTGTGCTGGTGCTGCCGCTACCGGTGCCCGCGGCGGCTGCCGGACTACGAGTCCCAGCGTGCCCGGCAGGGCAGTGGCTGCGGTGCGCAGCCGCCACGCCGGGCACCCACCTGCCGCCGCCGGGCTAGGGGCGCGGAGGGGCGCGCAGCCGACGGGCGGTGCTGGGATCGGGCGCGGACGGGTGCGCCGGCGGCTGGCGGCGAGGGCTGGCCCCACGGCGGGGTAAGGTGGCGGGCCGGGGCCGGGGCCGGGCGGGCCGCTGGGGCGTCGCCCGCGGGCCCTGGACGGGCGGCGGCTCCGCGCGGGCGGCGGCTCCGCGGGGCTCCGCGCACTGCGGTGCGGAGCCGGGCGGGAGGCGCGGCGGGGCGACGGCTTGTGGCAGAGCATCCCTGGCGCGTGGCGCCGACTCCCACACTACCCGACCCCGGCGGGGGCGGGGGAGTGCTACAAACCGCCCTCGGCGTGTCAGAATCGGCGGTGCTCGCCCGGGCGGCTCCGCACTGTCCGAGCTCGTCTCCCGCAGCGTGCGCAGCTGCTTTCCCTTGGATGCCGTTTTGTTTTCAATATCGCGTTTTACAAGGGAAGGAGTAGTTATTTATTTCGATGTGCTCGCATCCTTTATGTCAGGCGTTAAATGACAAAAATCGGATGAAGCAAGATGACAGGAAGGTATTTTTTGTAAGTGAAGATGTGCTGTCTCTCCTCAGAGATCTCAGGCCTTTTGTATGTCAGAAAGAGCAGGACTGATGGAGGGTGGTGTTGCACCACTGATGTGGAGCAGGTTAGAATAAACGTACCAGTGACAGGTTCAGGAACAGGATGCTTCTTTAGTTAACATTTAGTACCATTTCCAAGTTCTCGATGAGCAAAATGTGTCCTGAAAACCTGCACACTGGCATTAGGTAACACACATACTCTATGCTGCCATCTTCTAATTACAAAATTATAAGGGTGGCCCTCTGCTAATTCAAGGGGTTTTGCTTTGATGGAAGCTTTGAGGGAATTTCTTTTGCCAGATTAAAAATCCACACTTGATGAATGATAAATATAGAGAGAAATCGGACTGTAACACCAAAAAATGAAAACTGGTTTCATTCATGTGACCACACTGGCATAAAAGTAACACAAACTTATGAAAATAATATTGTAACATCACTAATGACGAAATTAATTCAGAAATATATCAATATCAAATATCAATTTCAAAATAATTTTAAGAATTGATGGTATTTCAATATTATGAATGATACACTGTGTAGACTCCTGCTTGAGTCTTCAGTGAATTACTGAGTTGTGTATTTGTACTAAATAGATGCAGTCTTTCAATTTACTATAGGAAAGCTTTTCTTTAACTGATTATTCTCAGAAATTGCCCTTGAACTTCCTCTGTTCTGCCCTCCACTTTTGGAGATAGGAACATGTAATAGGAAAGAAACACCTGGGACCAGCTGGCCTAATATTGCAGGATTGCATCCCCTAATTCATGGCAAGGGATACAATTACCAGAAAAAAGAACTCAAGCTCAGGGATGTATGGGGGTGTCTCATTGAAGTGTACCAATCATATTACAGTATTTTCCATATTATTCTGCAATTATTTGCTATGTGTGCCTTTGCTCTGGTGCTATATGATGTGCAGCTCATAACTGGTTTCTACTACAAGTATATACAGAGATCTGATTTTTTAGCACTACAGACAAAATTAAGGTTACGTGAGTCATTTTAGTGACTTTGCCAACCTAAATTGCGTACGCATCTTTTCTCCTATTCACCGAGCTTGGTTGAACTTAGCCAGTAGCCTCTCTCGACAATCTAAATAATTTTGTTCAAAATGGTGCTCTTTGCTCTCTTGCGTAACTTTTCTTCCCTCCTCAAGTCATTATTATTTGCAGTATTTTACAACTTCTGGCAAGCAATGTTTATGCATTTCTGCTGTTACTAATCTGCTCTAGGGTTTGGGGTTTTTTTTTTAGCATTCCTAAGTTATTGCATCTCATAGTTTGATGTCTTCCTGTGATTGAATATCCTTTTGACCAAGGTTGTGATAGCTGTGCAGGGTTTTGCATCGAGAGGTGCCAAGTGGCATTTGCACATGGCAGGTTAATACTGGGGTGCACACATGTAATTCTGTTTACTGACCATAGCGTGCAAGTGTACTAGTGGCGTCTGTTTAACAGTGGAGCTTGGTCATCATTATTTGGTGCCACAGAAATCTGTAAACTTATTTTTTAAATCTTTCTTTATAAGCATTATTTCAAGGAAGAGTGTGGTCAGTGCCATTCTGAAATAGGGAAATCTGAGAACAGCAGTGACAAAAAGGTAGTACACCATTTGCTATCTGTTGGCAGCACAGGTGGAACAATGTGTTTGTTAGTAATACCCAGTGTCCTTCTTTGCTCTTGATGTTTCCAACGTGTGAAAAACAACACTGGTGGTTTTTTTCCAGGGCTGGTCTGATTTATTTTGCTGTAAAAAGTCTATTTCCAGGTACATACAATTCCTTCTCCTATTTATTGTGTCAGCTATTAGGGTGTATCAATGGCTGGTTTCTGGCTTTGTTTTACAGGCAAAAGGCAAAAAGCGGAAGAAGTTACAATGTCTCTATACATCATAAGGAGAAAAAACAGCTTAGGAAAGATGGAAAAAGAGGGTTTTTTAGAAGTTACCTAACAGTGATCATTATTAAGGATCATAATTCTGTAATAAGTATTATATACTTATAACCCAGCCTTTGGTTCTATCTCTTCTGTGTTTTCAGCTTGGCATATGTTGTTCATTTAAAAGATCCACTTAAATGAACAAGAACATCCATGGAAGGAGGGACCCACAGCCAAAGGAAAAACTGTCCAACACTTGATACTTAAAAGAAATTCCTTGTCTTCCCACAGATTTTCTGTTTGATCTTGAACAAGGCATTTCTTTGCTCTCACAGGACAGTGGAGAGGCTCTTACATGGCTGATGGTGTTTAAGGCACCACAACATGTAAATGTGATCGATCAATGAGGATACCAGAACCTGGCCTTTGGCTTCCCGAGGATGTCTTTTTTCAGAGCTACAGATAATCCATACCCCAGGATATGCTTTGCTTTGCATTCATGGTAGATGTGCTGATGATGAGAACTACAATTCTTAATACAACACAAAATCTGGGAAACTGAACTGCATGAAGACACCATCTTGTAAATGTCACAGCTGTTACTGTAACGTGCATGATACAGGAACTGACTGATCCATGTTCATCTGGGGACCACAGAGCCATGGGCTCCTGTGTCACTAGGCTGGGAATGTGTACGCTCTGGGGCTTTGCTCACTTGGGGAAGTACAACCCCTTGTTCCAAGGTGAATCAGCACCTATCTACTGCAGAATCAAATCTTCAGAGTCTGGTGGTTATCTAAAGAGGTTAAAATATTACTGATGCCTCACAGAAAATAATGAGTCTGTTTTCTTCCAGTTGCTGTCAAATGGGCATTCACAGTGTCACTTATAACATTGATCAGCATTATTATTGATAGCCTCAGTCAGTCATGATATTAAGTCTTACCTGAGGGACCATCACTCAACCACCACTGATACAGCTCAGCAACAAGGTGCTTCTGTTCTTATCAGAGCTGAAGCTTACAGCTGATGAATTGTTGGTGGAACTGCCATTTCATAGTCCCCTTTGTCTCTATAAAAAGACTGCTCTAAAGGATTTTCAGCCTAGCACTTCACACCGCCCTCAGTTTCAGACAGTAACTATCTTATGTTTTTATTTTAAAAAAGCTAACTAAACTTGCATGGATTTTCAAGTAATTACTTAAATTCTAAAGATGGAAGAAAGCTACCACAAAGTTACCGCTTGCAGTGAGCAGAAATAGAAGATGCTTGCTTCACTATTTCATAACTAAACTTTAGTCCTCTAAAAGCAAGGTGGAGTCTCTTGCTGCAGGAGACATGACAGACAGAGAAGTCTCTCTGGTGTTTTCCATTTCCCATACTTGATGAACCACTGGAGTGTCAGAGCACCATAGACAATCCCACCGATATCTGTGACACTTTCTCTCTCTGTAGGTAGGAATTGACTGATTTAAAGGTTGGTTTTTTTTAAAGTAAAAATCATCATTCTTCCTTCCAAGGACTTAGTTTCATGTTTTGAATGCTTATGAATATACCACTAATGTTCTTATATAACTTTATTCTGCATCAATGCAAGAAGCGTTAATGTTTTATCTTTCCTTAATTGTCAGTGAAAAATCTTTCATGTTATCCGAATCAAAGGGAGTACATCCCTTTATATCTTCTCTAAATATCGGTGCATTCATATGAATAATTTTGCAATATACATGATGGTTATTTTCTTATAAAGGGCATGACTGAACTCTCATTAAATTGAATTGATGTTTCACATTTTATTTGCAAAGGAGTTCTCAATTCCTCGGTAAAGAAGCCAACTGTAATGTAAACTAGAGAGTGGCATAACCATTACCAGGGTTTGGAAAGGCTCATCCAATTATAAAGTGGAGTTTTTGATCACTGAATCATTCTCTTAAAGGTTCAGGCCTAGTCTAATATTAGGACAACATAATTACTTACTAGTCTCTATATGGGATCAAACCAGTTGCTAGGATCACAACATGGAATAACCCTACATTAGCCCTGGAGAAAACCAGGGATTTTTAGGGATTCTTTGCCACAGTACGACAAAAGATGGCAAACTGGGCTGGGAATAGAAGAGGTTTGGCCACGTTATTACTTGCCCAGAACCAGCCCTGCGCATAGTGCCATGTGCAGCTGAGCATGCTGCCCTGCCAGCCCCAGACACAGACTCTTGAAGGACCCAGTTCTCCAAATCCTTAAACAGGTTATTTGTTTTGATCCACCAAGTGATCATGCCACGTTCTGGATGGAAAGGGCTAGAAAAGGTGACAAAACCAGAGCAGTTCAGTGCTTTTTACATTGTGAGTTCTTCAGAAGTTTTTTTTGGGGAAACAGGCAGAAAAGTTGGGGGATTCTAGAAGACCAAATCCTTTTCTACATATCTCTCTTCCATATTGTACCTATGTGAGTTTCTTTCATATATCTACTGTCTCCCTATCTAAAGCAGGGCCTGTGCCTAATGCCATTTTCATCATACACACAAAAAAATCAGTATCATAATGCTTCACTGTATGTTCCTATCATACCTCTGTGCTGTGCTGACCTTAATGCATCCTTTTTAGCTTTTCTGGGATTTCTGAACCTCCTAGTTCAAAAGCAAGAAGAAATTTTTACCACAGATGACTTCTGAGTATACATCTCCCCTATATTCATTGTTAGAAAGTACACATTGGTCTTGCTTTTTAAGTATTAAAATAAAAAAAAAATCCCCTTATTTATTTGTCAAATAATGGAACAATTATAATTTATTTTTATTTGTCTTAATTCTGAACTTTTAACAGCCCAGCTGTATTTTTCTTAGCAGTTTCTAGACAGCAGAGAAATCCCTCTCTGGCATTAAATTAAGTGTATAGGTGGGAGCATTCCATTGCCTGGGCAGTGTGGGACAATCACCCTCCTTCTACTGAGCATCTGCTTGTGTTGCATAAACACTGCTCTTAATCATAATGGCTCCAATCCTATTTATTTGGTCCAGTATCATTTTAACATGGGATTTATTCCACCTGTTTCTTACTTTCATGTTTAGCTTCTGGAGACTATTTAAAGGGAAGAACTTTTTCCACATTTACAGATGAGTTTCACAACTATTTTTTAGAACACAAATAGCCACCACTGTGGATATGGAGATAGTTTAAAATAGATTGTGCATCAGGATTTTATTCTTAAACGTCAGTTGCCATGATGTGGAAAAGTGAGAAGAATTTCTTAAATCTGATTATAAAAAAAAATTTTTTTTTTTTCTTCCTATAAAACTGCAAAGAACTCTATTGGATTATTTCCCATTCAGCACATCTCTTTTGACATCATAAATACACATTGCCATGCAGTTTCATTTTTAGCTTGTACACACTATCAAAAGCTAGAAATTCATATTGCATGTATCACAGTATTTTCATCTCTACAGGACTGCAGAGACATCACAGTTTTTGAGGTGTATAGCCTGTGTTTTAGATAGCATGAGTGACCTGATGTGCCTTTGTAGCTGCTGTATCATAGTTCTATAGTTCAGGTTGTTCCAACATTTCTTAAGGGATCCAAGAAAACATGAGTGTGACCTCTCTGATATCTAATATTAATTCAGCAAAGGACTGATTCCATCTCTGAAAAAAAAATATCTGTATCAATGGTAGGAAATTACAACAGTATTATGGTATTAGCAGAAACTACAGCCTAGCTGCTCTAGAAGACCCTTTCTGTAGTGTTTAAAGATTATAAGCAAAAAGTACTTATGGAATACAGTGAAGTATAGAGGAGTTATATCACAGCAAATGTTGACTGCATAGATCAATAATTATTTTTATGCAGGCTAATGACACCCTTTTTGTCTTTGAAAACATATTTTGCTTCCTGATGTTGACAGGCATGGATAAAAAAGCTGCCCCAAGTAAAACCTTTAGAAGGAATCAAAGATAAAACAGCAATGGAGGCTTTGAAGCTCACTGTGAAACATCTGTGCTCCACAAAGATTTAAAAGTAGCACATGGTTATCCTGAATCTGCATAGCTCTCACCTGTTGGGCATCTAACAGCATGCTTTGCTGTTTCACAGGGGGTATTTGAGCCCATGGTAAACTGTGATGCTCTGTATTGAAACTAAATGGAAAAAAAACAAATGAGATTTTGCTCCTCCATTCCTTACTCTACTTGTTCATTCTTCCCAGTAAGTTTGAGGGGAAGCTATGGTCCCTCATTCCACTTCCTTCAGTGTCCCTAATGTAGTGTAACATTCAAAGAGCATATCACCTCTGCAATTAGACTGGACAACTCCTTTTTACTGTGTGACACCTGATCTGCTTTTGTACACTCAAAATAGCAGTAGCTAGGAGCTGTTGATTAGTTAGAATTGCTTTTTTAACTGATGAAAGTTTTCATACATTAATCATAACAAAGAAAATCCAGCGGATATAATCTGTTAAAAGTAAATAGTATGTGCCCACTCAGAAATCTCAAACCACACAAAAGAAGCACAGAGAGCATACAGCCCTGTTTATATACACAAAATTAACAGTATGAAATCCAATTAGGAAGGTGGAGATCATAATCATTACATTAGACAGCAATTTCCAGACTCTGTGAACTCAAGACTTCAGCATTTCCTTCCCAGACTGAATGATGCTGAATTGTTAGATTTATCTTGTTCCCTTGGTTTCTGGTACTGTGATTGTGGTGAAAGGTCAATAGGAGCAGAAAGCTGGGACATGAACGATAAGCGTTTTCAGTAGCCTCTACAGCAGGGTACAAGCTCCAGAAAAGCTTTACTACTTATAGGGATTGTAGACAAATAAATTCTCCAAGTGGTTTCTTTTGTTTTTGTTCAGTCACAGAAGAGTAAGATTCACTTGCAAAAGGGAAAATATAAAAGAAATTTCTATTGCAAATGTATGCGTGCAAGCAAAGTATGATTTCAAGCTTTTCCATGCACCACTAATCTAACAAAGGTTATGCAATGTATTGCTTCATGCCATAAGAGAAGTTAGACTGATACGTCCTTAATAGTTTGGTTTATATTTCTCTTTGGGTATACCCACTGCACATGGTCAACTACCTTCTCTTCCTAATAATTAAAAGGAACCAGTTCCAATATTGAAAATGCTGGAAAGTGTCTCCTGGCACATCTTCCCTCTATGTCTAAGCATTTAGGTAATTCACAAAGAAATCAGAAATGTCTGCAACACACAAATATCATTCTGCAGTAATTTCCTTCCCATTAGCACCTGGATTCAACTTTGTAAACCTGTTTATAGAAAACATTACATATGTGGTCTTGCTGATACCAGTAAACCAATTCTTAGCTGTGTTCCTTGATGGGAATCATGCGATGCCATATGGAGAGGTAATGATACCAGGCATCCTGCACAACAGAGGTGCTGAACCTCAGCCAGGGAAACTCTTATGTACTCCTATTAGTTACTTTTCCAACAATTTTTAATTAACCTAACCCTGGGATTACATTCCTGTATTTTCCAGGGATGCTATTAAACTCTATTTAAACTCTTGGAGCTTTAAAAAGCTCTAATCCTCTCAAATAAATTTTTCAGCCCAGTTAATGACTGCTAACTGAAATATTACATTTTTAATGAGTTTATCCAAAGAAACTTAGAAAAGGCACCTGATGCCTCAGTACAGAAATATTGTACTGCAGCTGAATTTGTTTTTACAGTTTAATACATTTACCGCTTTTAAATAACATGCTTTCATCATTTTACAAGTAGTTTTGGTAACAAATTGTATCAATTAAACATATCTAGAACTAGTATTCTCTTTAAGCACCAAGTACACAAAAACATTAGCTCTTTTGGCCTTTTTTTTTTTTTGCCAAAACACCTCTCACACTCATCACATATGATAGAATTTTGATAATGTAAGAATATTTCATAAATGCTGTAACTTTGTGAAACATCAGATGCTGACTAACTTCCTAAAATAAACTTTGTATTTAAAGAGCTTTGTGAATTGTGAAAAGATTCTTTTTTTCCTTGGAATAGGATGTGTCGTGTTTCAAGTCAAGGCTTATCATGCCTCGTAGTAGTCATAGAATTCCATATTTTTCGTATTTGTAATTGTACTAATTATTCTCTTCCCATTCTATAGGTTGCTGATTTCTGTTCTTTTTGATAAATAGAAAATAAGTTGGTTTAATATTTATTATTTTAGTGATAAAACTCTAAGTAAATGCAACATTTTTTAATTTGAATGAAAGAAAAATAAAGATCATGCTTCCAGCTCATATGAAGAGCAACAGAACCTTCATGGATTTTGTTAGCTTATGACAGCTAAGGACCTGGTCAAAGGAAATCAGAGTCTTGGTTGATACATAACCCAGATGTAGGTGCCAGTTGGCTGGTTTCCATGTCAACCGTAACTTCAAAATTTGTGAATGCAAAAACTCAGATGTGAAACTGCACAGCTAGCTGTGTAATTTGGAGAGCTCTGGTGCTGGCATAGGAAACTGAGCCTGGAACACAAATGAAGTCCCTAGCTAATGCTGCTTCTGATCATAGATTATTTCTCTTTCACTCCATCCATTTACTGTCTCTAGAATTGGTTCTGGACAGGAAAAAAAGAGCGAGTAAAGATAGAGGGTCCTTCATCATATGACAAATGATAGGACAGTGACTATTGTGGCCATACAAATGACACTTTCCTGTTACTGTTGTAACTGTTCTTGTTACTTAACAGGGACTATCTATCAAGGAATCACATTCAAGTTTTAAAACTTGAAGAGTTTGTGAAATACTAAGTCCGTATTTTTTTCATGACCGTATTTTGAACGCCTGCAGGTGCCCTGTGCAGCGGTCTAATTTACAGATGATCTTTTGAGCTATAAGTAGCATATCCTAACTGCAAGAATTATTTTCATTACAAGTGCTGTCATTTGTAGCCAAACATTCTGAAATAAGACTACCAACCAGCATACTTTAAATCTGCTTGGGTAACCAGAAAGTACCAAAAAGCCAGGCAAGATGATGTGGGTAAGCTTTCAGCCATCAGCAAAGCTGGGATAAGATAGAATACCCCAAGGCATAACATTTTGTTTCTTGTTCATCAGCATTAGACTCTTTTCTGGGACTCTACCACTTTGCTCTGCCTTTAGCCAAAAGAACAAGCAGATGCTGCTGTTTCTAAGCAAGTTAAATAAAACAGGTTCGTTTCTATGGAAGAGGATACGTTCTCAATGTTTTTTCTTATCTGTGTCTCAAATCTTCTCGTGGCCACTGCACCTATGAGGTTCCCAAGTGTACTGTACCCCTCCTTGCTATTCCTTTGCTACTGCTGCACAGGCAGCCCCAGTGCTTCCCACATCCCCTCTGCTGAGCCAAGACATCTTGCTGCTTTGTTTTCATTAATAAAGTGTAAGTGTGACTCTCAGCATGCGGGCTTTTTAAGGACTTTATCAGCTAAATGGTGTTACTCATAATGCTTTATTGTTAACAGTGAGTGAAGCCACAAGAAGCTCATTTCTCCTGGATGGTTGGAACCTTGATCGGCATCAGTTGAGCAGAGGAGCAGGAGCCATGGCTCTGCCCTTCCGAAAAGAGCTGGAGAAATACAAGAATATCAATGAAGATGAAATACTCAGCAAACTCTCAGAGGATGAACTGAAACAGCTAGAGCATGTTCTTGATGACCTTGATCCCGAGGTTAGTGATGGGGGCCAGGGGGATCATAGTTTGGAAGCTGCCTAATATAAATGCCACATACTGCAGCATCTTATATCTGTATTCTGTTACGGCAGAGGCAGTGTACCCTAAAGTACGAGCTCCTCAGCTAGGGATATTTTGGTTTTATTCCTGCTGTGATGTGCTACTTGTGTTTGTACAAATCACTGTGTGCTTTAGACATGAGCTTGTCTGCAATCTAAATCTTTAATCATGTTTGTACACTGCTGCACGATGAGAAGCTTTTTACGGTGGCTATTTCTGAGCACAGCTATAAACAAACAGAATCTGTGTTTGTGAAAATCAGATCTTTTGAACTTCTGAAATCTGTTGACTATGTCAATTCAGCTCAGATATTTTTAGCTAAAGAGAATATATCTAGGCATGATTAAAAAAAAATTTTGCTACACAACTGATTTTCTAGAGAACATGAATAATTTAGTTATTTGAAGATACTCTCACAAACGAATTTAAAGATCTCTATCCTGGGAAGCACTTGGTCCTACAGCAATGAGGTTACAGTCACAAGTGTGCTGGATGGGAATTCTGACTGTATCTACTCCCAAACCTTTCAGACTGATGCAGGAGATCAAAAACAGGCAGGTAAACGAGCGGATAAAATTCATTTACTCTGGAGACAAAATACATTTGAAAAACACAATAGATTTATAGCTTTTAGTTCTATAGCACAAACTTGCCTAGAAATTAAGGGTGGGTTTTACTGTTCTCTCCCTCCAGTTGCTACTTCCCTCATTACTACCGTTTCTACAGTGCATTTTCTGGTATTTTCAAGTATCTGGCATCTCAAATGGAGACACAGAACTTGAAAATAAAACACAAACCAAAACAAGCTATGGTGCATTTGTAGTCAGGCTACGTATATGCAGTAAATTTGTAGCATTCTGGACACATTTGTGTATGCACAGAGGAAATGTTTAGCGACTTGAATTTGCTGGATATGCTCAGAATTCACTAGATATTCACCATGGGTCAGATTTACTGAGCATGTTCTAGCCAACAATGCAAAGTCCACATACCTATATTCCTTTCTGGGATTTCCTGGACTGAAATGTGGGAGGCTTATGTATCTTCCTGTATTATGGGATGCAGATGCAATCATGTGGTCACACAGCTACGTGTTTAAAGCGGGGCTTTATAAGCTTGCTTCCTGCATGCTCTAAATAGCTAAAGTCCACATCATTGACCAGTTACTTTCTGTGCACTTTCATTTATGAGTCCAAGTGATGTTTGCATTAGAATGAAAGGAGTTTTTTGAAAAGTTAAGAGAGAGAAAAATGGGAAGGAAAAAGAGTAAATGGAGAGATGATGTATAAAAATCTTATCCTGGTCTTTTTACCTGGACTGCAAACTGTGTGGTTCTATTACATGTAACACAAAGGGCTCTGATCTTGCTCAGTTCTTTGGTGCTGTGATTGTGAATATGGTTAATAAAAATATTAAGAGGTGGTACAATCAAGAATCCTGAAAGATACTTTGAATGGTTACATTTAGGTAATATGTGTTATTGCTGTCACCAAAGAGCATTATGTGAAGTAACATGTAAAGAATGGTTTCAACTTAAAAGCCAACAACATTGAAATGAAATTTGGAACATTATATGAAATTGTCTCCTCTTCTTTATGTGCCTCCCGCTCTTTCACAGAATGCCTTGCTTCCAGCGGGATTTCGGCAAAAGGACCAGACCACTAAACCTGCCACGGGCCCTTTTGACAGAGAACGTCTGCTCTCGTACTTGGAGAAGCAAGCACTTGAGCATAAAGACAGAGAAGACTTTGTACCATTTACAGGAGAAAAGAAAGGTACTGTCTGTTTTTGTGTTGGTGTTGAGTCGTGGACTGCCTGGGCACAGGCATCCCCTGGTGCCTTGCCTTACTGCAGAATACACTGGGACAAAATAGGTCGAGGCTGTCACCGTGCAGAGTGAAACTCAGGAGTCTGATCTAGAGCTGTTGTATCAGGAGATTAAGTGGTGCTTTTATCTGCCTTGCTACTCTGGAGTTATTAATGGCGGGTTTAATCAGGGCTGTTGGGTGGGTATGGGAACACATGAATGCCAGTCCAGCAAAGGACTCAATCAGCGGCTCCCAGATCAGCAAATGCCTCTATTTTCAGTCAAGGATGGACAAAGGTGGCCTCACTAACCTCACTGGGACTATTCCCATGTTAAGCATTAGGCCTATGCAATGGTACTGTAGTGGGGGAGGTGTTCAGAAGGAAATATATAAATGCCTTTCTAAGTAAGTATTGCCTACAGCTGCTGTACGTAATAGCTCAGGGAATACACTTACAAAAAATAAATATCTTTCCCCTTGTTTACTAGCACATCTGGCAATGCTATTCATGCAGACAGTCTCTCTGCTTCCCCTTGTCCTACAGCTACAGGAAAAAAAAAAAAGGAAAAACAGGAAAACCTAATTCTAATCATTCAAGCATTGGTAGGATAACCTTAGGGAAGGAACAGCCATATTTATAAGCAAACAATTTTCCTTTAGCACCATTGTCTCCTTTTCCTCACATACAGTGCATAGAAATGCCTGCCTAGGCCACCCCTTCATCCAAGAAAGAACTTCTTATGTCTGGGTCCATTTCTGGCCATCTAATGAATGTGCTGTTATTTAATGTCATCTGCTTAAGGGAAAGCAGGTATTTCAAGAAAGTCAAAGACAGCATTTTTTACTTTATGTATCATTAACAAAGATATAAAATGTTATTTGCAGGCCAAGAGTTGTTACTGTTGTTACATGGTGTACTCAGTCTTTGAAACAATGGTTTTAGACAAATGAGACGTTTTTTGGTTAGCTCTTATTGATGTGTTATTTTATCCTGTAGCATATTCTTTAAGCTACTTTTCCCCCCATCGTAACTTGTGCTTACTGCTATTCACAGGGTTGATTCTGAACCCACTGAAATGCAGTGACACTGCAGAAATCCTGCTGGTAGCAGGGGCGATCAAGCACATACTGTACAAAAAGGAAAATGTTTTATTGTAGTATGGATTTATTACCAAATGTTTCCAGTCTCCTACACACTGCTGTGTTTCAGTAATACAAGTTACCGCTTGCAAGTCTCTGCATATTTATACAAACACCTTCCGTCAGGTCCCATCTTACTGATATTTAATGACTTAAGGCTAAGGGCTACATTTTGCACTGTAGTCATGTCTGAAATCTCCAAACATGCCTGAAACATAAGTACACAAAAAAACCCAGCGGTGTGTGGAATCATATATACCCATAGGACTGCCACTTGATCTATATAAAACTAATCCTTGTATTGTACCTGACAGCGTTCTGTTTGTCCTGGCCTGTTTATTCTATTTCAGTTTTCTTTTGATGAGGCTAAAGCAGTATTATTCCTATGTTTGCTCCCAGATGCCCTTAAAGTGCTTAATAGCACTGCTTATTAATTCCTGGTGTCTCTGGTGTGGAAGTGCTGCTGCTTTACAAACACAAATAACCACATATCTCACTTTTCCCTTGGCACAGAATGAATTTAACGCTATTCTTATTTTGCTTTGATTCACTGCAATCATTTACTTCAAAAATACAATTTTCAAATTACTACAATCATGAGGTTATGACAGCATTTTAGGCTAAAGAAATTATTCCTTTAATTTCTTCTGTTCCTAGTATGATACCAGCTCCTAACAAAATCCTCAGGATCACCTTTAGCAGATTCAAATCAAATGAAAACAACCACAAGTTCTGTGATTTCTGCAGTCATTTTACAACTATAATCTAAACATAAAGAATTCTCCTAAATTTTCTTTGACATCAAAGGCCAAATACCATGAAAACACTATTTGTTTCCTTGTGAATATTAGAAATAACTGAATTGATCTGAGATTTGACGAGGTTCTGTACCTTGACGACTGAGAACTAGATGCTGACTGAACAGTGTCAGTTTTGTGCTGCTTTAAGGAAACTGGCTTTGAGAAAGAATCTGTTTACTTTGAGCTTGGCATATCCCATGTTGGTTCTTATATCCTGCTGTCCCTGTCTTGCTCGGCAGGAGATGTCCTACAGAAGGACCACCAGACTTCAATCACTGGGCTTTGCTGCCTTGTTTTCTTGTTCTGCTTCCTCCTTGCTCTGCACTGCAAAGACTTCATGCAGAAATCTCCATGTGCCAAATGTACTGAAATCTTCCCATGAATTGTACAATAATCCTGATAATTGGGTGAATCTGGTGAAACGTGATGAATGTTACATAAAGGTCATGTGTGGCTGGCTCCAGATCTTAGAATCCATGCTTGTAACTGCAGCATTTCTTATTTTCATACTCTTAATCGAAAAAAACAATAATAGAATGACTGTTTTAAAATATTAATTACTCAATTTGTATTTATAAGAAGGTATTTTCTGTGCAAGGAAATAAAGCAATCCTGCAAAAACATTTCCAAGGTATGACACTGCATGCTAGTTTTAAAGTAACTTTAATTAAAGAATAATAAGTATTCTTCCAAAGCTTAGTAATTAGTTCAGGTTAAATAACTTACATTTCTAAAATGTGTCCTCAAAAGAAACCAAAGAAGGATAACTCTTGAGAAAAATGTCATTCCTCACCTTCTGCATGTTGATGGTCTCTAAGGTGTATTTACAGATCAGTAAATATTTATATGATTATATTATATTGATGCCTATTAAATTATTTCTTTACATTATAGCAGCACTGTAATGTAGCTGTACTGTAAGTAGCACCAAAATAATTTTACACTAAATCTGCTAGCTAAAAATTAAGTTCTGGGGCAACCCTAAAATGTATCTGGTTGTGTATAATTAGAAGTGGGAGGTTGTTGATGCCAGTGTAATATTTGGCATTACTTTCCACCTGAGAATGTTTGTCAGTAGGATTACAATATGTCAAGTGTTGTTTAAGCTTTCTACCAAATGTTAAGCAACGTTTCTAACAGTTCCTTCATTTGTCATGCAAAGCTGATACTGACTTGGAAATTCAGTGATGAGCTGAAAAGAAGGTGGCATTTAAAATATCCTCCTTTCAGAATACCCTGTGATAATAACATTTTTTATCTATTGTCTTTGCCTCTTTCTGTTGTTAATGCTTTATTACAGAGTTCTTGACCAAAAGCACTAACAAGCAGCTGCTGAAGGTCAAAATTCAGTTGTCTACATTGGTCTCTATAGGCTGAACACAACCATAAGTTTTGATTGTGCTAGAAAACAAGCCAAAACAAATTCCAGGGCTGACAGGGATATTCTGGTTAAAACACAGGAAGTGTTAAATATGAGTTCAAGGTGGAGGGCTGATGGTGCAGGGCATTGCTTTTGTTTTGATGGTAATCATGGTTTCAAGAGGTTGGAAATGTTTGGCAAAATTAAATGTATGGCATGCATTAGGGTTTTAGCGCTCTGCCTTATTTCAGCTTGTTAATGCACTATGTTAATTGCTGTACGGAAAGAAGGTTTTAAGCCTGTATGGGATAGCTCTCAGATTTCAGTGAATACCGCAGTTTTGTGCTGAACCAGGGCCAGTATGGTCCAGGATGACAGGCACCCATCCAAACTGGCCACCAAGCAAGTTTTTCTTATCACTTTACCCCACATCCTCCCTAGTGCAAGTCAGGGGTGGGTACTTCATTTGAATGTCCCCATGGTGAGTGTTTGCTCCCATTGTGGTATGCAAACGATCTGGTGGCTTTCAGGAGCTGTTGTGCAACACAGCAATTCCTACAAAGACACCATTTGCTATTAATGAGTCATGGAGGTATAGGGGGTTAGGGCTGATAATTGTAGCCATAGTGATTGACAGTTCATAAGTTTTTATTTTATGTACTTTTGGATTAGCTCCTACTTAGGATAGTTATTCTAGCCATCCTTACGTAGAACCAGATGAACTACAGAAGTAACTTAGACTGACCCACTGCATTTAACATATGCAGCTGGAACAGCTGGTTATCATACTTCAGTAACTGTGTGAAGCCTTTTCTGTATCATTTTCAAGTTCTTGGAAAGTCCAGGAATAAACAGAAAATGTGGAGAAAAAGAAAAGGTTCAGTGCAAGCACAAAATATTAAAGAGCCATGTCAGTGCTGCTTGTTTTCTCTTACTGAAGGCAGCGTGCACATCTGATCTCAGTTAAGATCCAAATACTACTGTAATACAAACATGAACTATTAACAGCATTTCTGTTTCTGCTTTGCTGCGGTGGTTCTCTTAAGTACATAACATTATAGGAACAAAATTGAAAAACATTCTGTTGTTGTGAATTATCATTAGATATGAAAATTTGGCCATGCCATTTTTAATTGCTCAAAGGGTTGCTGTTTCAACCGTTCACCCTTGTTTTCCACAAGGTCTTCCGCTCCTTGCCAAGGCATTTCAGTTTGGATCTGACCCAGTTCTCAAAGTCATGGAAAAACTCCAGTGGATTGGGCTATTATTATTTGTGGCTGAAAAGGGAAGGGGAACATGTTTGCATGTTATTAGATGCTAACATTTTTTAACCAACTGATAAAAGGGAAAAGGAAGAAAATAAGGATGATTAAACCAGAGGACTTTGGGCAAACCCCTGTTTTCAGTTTCTCTGTCAGAGATCATCCATCTTGCATGTTGTGCTGTGCCAAGCAGAGTATCAATGAGAAGCACTAGTAATAATGACAGTCATTTTCAAAAGGTCAGAGTATTAGAGTAGATGCTAATGAGTTCCACGTCCAATTTCTCCAACAGATTAGATGAAAACAGTTAGGGTTTAGTTTAGAGACATGGTATCTTTTTTGGAAAGACAAAGGCAGTCTTTTCACCCCAGATGCTAAAATTGTTTAAATTATTGCCACCTTCTTCCTGTTCTTCAACGCTTAAATTTAGAACCAACATTTGGCTCTTAAAGCATTGCAAGCGTTGCAGTTGATGACAGTAATGCCTCTAGTCAGTGCCTTTCACTGCCTGCATTTTTAAGACCGTAGTTTAGTTGCTTATGACTTTGCCAGACTCACACAGTTCACACTGAAATTTCCCATGCTGAGATTCTTCCTCAGGCTAAAATTTTGGAAAGTGTCAGCAAAAAGGACTTAGCTGTTTCCAAGAGCAAGATTAAGAGAAAACACATTGTTTTAGCCATCTAAAGTAAATTTTTCCAGCTGTTCTTTTATGAGCTGCAGTGTCTCCATGCTTTGAAGAGAGACTTGAAATGTATGCCCTTTGCAGTCCCCAGGGAAATACACTTGAATTTGGCATCTTCAAAATATTGTGCTTTCTTGTACATCCAGTTTGTTATAGTGTCTCTTCAAATATTCCCTCTGCCGTGAGTATTAGTCATGTCCTCAGAGCTTCTGCTTGTGTGTGCAGACAGCACATGTGACAGCACAGCAGAGCCCGGTGAGATGTGGCATGGCTGGCAAGAGGCTCTGTGGGGTGCTCTTCGAAACTGCTCATCTCAGAGGCCACTGTCACACCAGAAGCAAGGGCAAGGAGACTCTCTCCTGTTCTGACAGTGCTCCCCTCACATTGTTAGGGCACTTCAGAGGAGAAAAAAAGAGTAGACAGCAGAGAGGCTAGTGCAGAGAGGTGGCAGGATTGGTTTTCAAATTGCTGTATGAATATGTTCAGGGTCAAGGAACTGATGTGGTAGCTCTGGGGAAAGGAGCTGTAGCAGAGGGCAGTGGCAAGGAAGAGAGGGCAGAGAGAAATGAGGTGGTGGGAAGGGTCAGGATTCAAAGATGTGCAAATCCAGGAGAGACAGGGGATGGGGAAGGCACAAGGGGCAATGAGGAAAGGAACAGGGGAGAAGGATATGCTGAATGGAAGAAAAGAGGACAGAATAGAATGTAACTAGTTTGGCATCTGACTGTGTCCAAGTTTCAAGGTTCTCTGGTGTCCGAGAACCTAAAGCCCAGCAGCACAGCTTGACTCTCTTCCTTGACTCTCTTCCTCCTCTGCTGCCATTCCACATGAGATGTAAGAGCTTTCTGCTCTGTTGGTGAAGCAGGTTAATCCAGGTGGTAATGCAGAGGACTGCCGTAGCACTACAGGGATCCTAACTGTTCTGATAATGCATGTGAGGGTCTGATGAACTTCTGGGCTTCCTTCTGTTTTAAAGACTATAGGTTGGCTTTTGATTATTTTTATTTGAGGAAGTATACTTTTCAGAAGAAATTTTTAAAGGTGGCAGAATCACATCATACTGATCAAAGTCAAAGATGCTGGTACAGTCTAACTACAGTCTTTTTGTATGTGCACAATAGATTTAATAACTTTAGAAAACTTAACTTTCCAACCTTCATATTCCATTATCATATTTTTTAAGGCATAGAATACACAGACACTAATCCAAGAGTACCAGTACAGCAACAATTATGATACTACAATTTTAGTTACTACTGACTTTCAGCTTCACACTTACTTGTACTTGGCCTGTTTTCTTCTTCATAATACAAATTTATTCCTGTTAAGAACTAGTTTAGCTCCATTGTCATAGCAGATCTGTTGGGAGGAGTTTAAGTCTCAAAATAAAAGAATAGTGCAAAATGGAAAGAGTGAATCAGGTGCCTGTGATTTATGCAAAGCTGATTTCCAAGATTATTGAATTTCACTTCAAAGGTCAGTGTAGCATTCTGTAATTGAAAATAAACAGGCACTCGCTGTAGTCAGTGATTCACTGAAAAGTAAGAAGTGTAACCAGATATTTTCTTGGAAGTATAATACTCTGAACCACGGTTTATAGGAAAAGAAAGTACTTTATTGTTTTACAATTATGGCAGAAAAATAATCTGTAGTACAAAATAACTATCCTTAATAAAACTGATTTTAAATGAAAGGACATTTTTACAGCTAGTATAAATGGGCTTACTTCCCATTGCACTGTGCTTTGTTGAGTTTTGGCTTGTACAAGGCAAGAATAAATACTAAGTATTTATACTTAATAAAAATGGTGGCAATTTATATTTATACACAAAAGTCTAATGACATAAGAAGGAAGGCAGAGAGGAGACATGCCAGAAATGATGTTCCAAATGTTGTAAACTGTAAGTGAAGATTAAATCCTCAAAATGTTTTTTTAGATTGGACACACTAGTAAAATCCTACCAGCTATGCTATTCAAATTCCTTTTTCTTTTTCCCTTATATAACAATAAACAAATAAACTTACTTCAGGAGAATACACTCAAAGTAGTTCCCTGCTCAGTTAATACCCAGGGTATTTCTTTTTTTCATATAACTTGTTTTCCTTTTCTCTCTGCATTTCTGTGTGTCTCTGTAGTCCTTTTTACTGTTTGTGTCTAGTTTTCAATGGATTTTTTTCTCCAAGCCTCTTTTGTGCAAAACATGAGCCATATCATATTTCAGTTTCAATAGAAGCTTTGCACTGTGTGAAAAGAAATAGGTCTGTTGTTAGACTGATCCAGGACAAATCTCTGCTCATTGCTTTCACAGTCAGAAAGTCCCTGGGTCATAATAAGCCACCTCAGTTGTTATCCAGGTCACCCCAGACACTTATCCCAGTTTTACAAAGAAGGGGAGAATTGCACTGATTTATGCTTAAACTTTCATGTTGAAAAAAAGCACTTCGGATTCCAGACATTTTGGGTTTCTACGCATATGTAAAAATAAAATTATCTTGTAATGCTTACTTATTTTTTTTTAACTGGAATTGAATTTTCTTTTGCAGTTAGACAGAAGGATAGATAATTTTTATACATAAATGTGGTTATCTTTGTGTTATTAACACTGATGTTTCTCAAGTATGATATGTAAAAACATATCTTTTATAACTGTGTTTTTCTTTGGTAATATAGAAAGATAAGCTATTACTGTTAAGACAGCACAGAACTTTAGCATATTCTGGAGGCAAAATGTAACATAGCCAACAATTATACCACATGGAATGTTATAATAAAGTACCTTCTAAAATAGTGTGCATATAAAGAGCACCAAGAGCAGCAGCCTTTCTTCATAAATCTCACTTTAAAATAATTAAATGTCACTATTCTTCCAAGGTTTCCTCCAAATAATAAATTTGGATTTAAATAAATAATAAAGCTGGACCATTGAACGAGCAAGCCACATCCATATTTTATTTCGTCAGTGAATTCCATAATGGCACCATACAATGAATTTACAATGTACAGATGTGGGACTAGAAGGGACCTCCTGAATCTTTAAACTCTGTCCTTAATAATGGAGGAAAACTGGTTGACAGTTGTCTGTAAACAAACACGCAATTTTGCTGTTGTTGGGCAGGTAACGAATTCGTAATAACATGCTAAATGGATAAGCTCTTCTAACCTCTATCTGCAATGCTACAGCATCTTTTTACAGTGGGATAATGCAAAAGAATGTTCTTATCTAGACAGCAGAAAAAAAAACTTTTAAAACACCACTGGACACCAGCAAGGCCCACATATATTAAAGATATATATTACTATCTTTGACATGACCTTGCCCCTTTAAATATTTCATATAACCAGTAATAGAATTTTTCTAAAACATCTGCCAAGAATACTTTAAATGAAACTATCATTAGGAGTCGTGTACACATTTAAAAAGATCCGGGCCGACATCCAAGAATTACATATGCCTGAAACAAATGCTTAAAAATTGTATTCCTGTATATGTGATCTGCACAGAAAAAGTATGAGCCCATACTGGTTTCAATTACACATGGATTTCTTGCTACGCAAGATACTTGGCCTACCCACATGCAAAGTCCATAGAGGAGGAACAACTCTTACATATGGTGTCCAGTTTACACCAGACTTGGGGTCCTGAGTTCCCCTTACATTGCGTGTGAAAGTATAGCCTTCCATCAGTATTTGTTAACAGTGTGGCTGGAGTTTGGGTCTGTGAAGAATCACTTATTGCTTGATGGAGATGTTTCGTGCAAGCTATGGCTCTGTGGAATATAACTGTTAGGGGACAGTATTATCAGTCAGATAACCTCAAGATCTCAAATGACCTACCGATTACTTGAAACTCATGTGGAACCTCCAGTGATCTGAAAGTATTTAACAACAGCACTCCTCACTATTTACTCAGTCTGATTCATTTTGATCTTCTAGTTTCCAGTGTAGTGATGACTTTTTCCTTATGTATTATCAGTCAAGATAGCATTAAGTTAACTCAATGGTGGTGCCTGGAAGCTGCCATCCAACACTTCAGATTAGGTGGTGGTACACGGAGAGTCTGAAATCTTAGCACCTGTGCTGTTATGAAATCTGGTGAGCATAACTAATCTATCTTCACAGATTATTTCTCATCTCTCATTTACACTTGACTTTTGTTTGATGGTGCTGGAATGACTGCCTCTTATTCGTATCACCCAGCACATGGTGGAAGTTAAAATGGTTCCTACCTTTGGCCCACAAAGGCTTTTCTCTTCTGTAAGCCTCTTCTTAAAGAAATTCCTTAAAATATCACATGAAAACTGACTCAGAGTATGATACTACTTTGTCTTTCTACGTAAGTCTGTCCCATTTGTAATCAAATTATTTAACCTTTCTACAAATATCTGTAGGGAAATCATTTGAGTCCCGCATCAGTAAACCTTGCCAGAGTTTCAGAAATTTCCTTTTTTTTTTTTTCTGAGCTTATTCATGACATCAGTCATGAAAGCTGACAGCAAATTGCTGTAGACAAACTTGGATGAAAGAGATACATGAATTGGCTATCTACATGAATATGATACTTTGGATGATAATGGGGAAAAAATAAGCCACAAAAATGAAGACAGAGTTGAAAACCCAGAGACAAAGCATCTGTAATTCTAAATAGCAGAAATGCATTTATTAATGGTAGCAGATAATATCACTAACACAGTTTAAATTAAACTGAGACATTTCAGAAAGCCACAGGATATGCTTCAAGCATTACCTCTAGAATGTACAAAGATGTACAAAAAGAGAATTTAAAGTTGACAGTGGGCCAAAGCCACCTGCATCCAAAAGTCATCACAGCTTCATTAGTATGGGATTAACTAAAGCCTGCTTGAGAAGTAGTTGTAAGGAGCAAGGTGAGGGGAACTAGTCCACAGTGGACAGTAGAAAATGGGAATTCACAGAATTATCTACAGCATCATGTCTTCTGCAATGACACCATCTGTTGTCTGTGGTATCATCTGATGTATTAGTGACTGTATGGGTTTGGTAGAGAAAAGTGTTGATTGGGAGAAAAGCCCCAGCTGTGCTGGTGGCTGAAGTGCAGCATATCTCTGATTTAAAGGGCCTCACTCCAAGCGTTTCCAATGACATCATCACACAACTGAGGTTAGCTCTTAATAGAGGCTAAAGGAGCAGTGAGACTTGTGTTTTTTTCTGGATTTATCCTACAGTTTTCTTGTTTCAGCAGAAGGGCTGGTGATCTTGGTCTTGGGGGAATGTCACATGGAAGCACACACCTGCTAACCTGATGTTAACAGCTGCATACAAAGAGAGACAACTAGGCCAGGAGTCTTTCTTAGGGAGCATGTGGTTCTGTTCAGTTCAGACTTTTCAGGCCTTCACAGATGATCAGGATAAGGTTATATATGTAAATGATTACTGGGAGGCAGAGAGGGGAAATACTCATGGAGAGGCTGAGAATTAAACTGAATTACTGGAAGAGAACAAGTTTACTGAGCTTTCAGGCTCTTGTATGGAATTTGGTAAGCTGAAAGATTCTTTCAGTAGGATGGTTTTAACTGCTTCTAGTGCCTCATTTAAAAATAAGGAAGACATTTCTTCAGCCTTTCTGTGTAGACCTGATTCTGCTTATTTAAGGCCTCAGGAACTTCAGAAAAACCCCATCTGTGACTGCTCTGGGCATTTATTTCAGGAAATTGCTTCCATTTTAACAATCACCAACGCAAAGTAAAAGTCTGCACCTTTTACTTTTAGACTTAAGGTCCTGGTACAGAGCATAGGATCAAGTAAGAAAGAGGAAAACATGCACTTGATAATATTTCCAAGCAGTTCCACTGTCACAGACCTAGTTCCCCCACTGTCAGGAGGCAGAGGAGTTGTGCCAATAATTCCTTAATCACTCTGACTTTTTTCTTCTCTTAGGAAAAATATTCATCCCTAAAGAAAAGCCCATAGAAACCCGTACAGAAGAGAAAGTGACTCTGGATCCAGAACTAGAAGAAGCCCTGGCCAGCGCATCAGATACTGAGCTGTACGACCTTGCAGGTTAGATAATACATAGGTATGATCCCACTACACATCCTGTTCTTCTCTGCCTAGATCTGCCACCATGAGTGTCTCATGATCATCTCTCAAGTACCTGCTGTTTCACTACATGGACAAGTGGCTGACCTGTGGGCCACACATTGTCCGTGACAACTTTTAGACTTCTCTCATCTACTTATAATTGATGTGTGAGGCAAGGGGAGAAGATGAACCAGATAATATGATTTGGGGAAAGGGAGGGTGGATGGTAGACTGCAGGCTGGGGTGCTTCCATTATTGTGGAGGCCATTGACCTTACTGCACCAACATTGTAGCACACTATTGCTATGGCCTCTCAACTCTGACATCCCAAATGGCAGGATGAACTTTTTCGGGGATGCAATGGATGAAGATCCTGCATCTATGAGGAAGTTTGGAATCTAACCCTTTGAATCAGAAAATTGGTTGCCAGCTGATTAGTGTTCTTTTTCTTTAATCCAGAGTATAACCTCATGTTCTAGACAGTGCACAAAGGAAATAATTTTGAATCATACCCACTTGCATAAATAACACTTGAGTTTACAGTGTAACAAAAGCCAATCTGTAGTTCTTGAGCCATCTGTGACTTTCAAGCAGTTTGTATCATGGGTATGGCACATGCTTATGCTAGTAGAAGAACATCATCTGAATCTCTAATTTGGGAAGAAGTAAACCAACCAGGGCTGGTGAGATTAAGGTCAGTGGGTCATCCTAAACTCCTGCTCAACCTAGTGTTGAGACCTCCCTATAGACCATTGACACCTGGCACTTCTCAGGAAATCTGAAGCTCTTGGAATGAAGTTCCAAGTTTTGCTCAGCTCTGGTCAGTATCCAGCCATTCACAACAGAATTTTTAGGTGTTGAAGTCTAAGGAAAATTCAGTACAGTAACACACCTACTGTCGAGAGTGAAAGAAGACTCTGTAACAGCTGCTGAAGAGTCATTTGCTTACAGAACACAGTATTTTCCATTAAAACAAACAAACAAACAAACAAACAAAAACCCCACAAACAAACAAACAAACAAAAAAAAAAAAACCCACCACCAACAACAAAAAACAAAACCCACAAACAAAACAAAACCAAAAAAACCCCAAACTGATTATAAAAGTACAAATCTACATCAGGTTATTAACTTGATTAGTGCATGATCCTATATAATGAAGTCTAGTTAGATAATTTATGGGAGAATTGTCAGCAAACAGCTAAATTTATTCTCTGATGCAGGATGTTCATTTGCACAAAAGATAGCTTTATAGCTTCTTTTATGGAGTTTTGGTTTTTCTTGTAATTTCTTTCATAATAGTTTATACCCTCACTGTTATTTTAAAGTCCTGAAATACTTGGGTTTTTCCCAAGCACATTAGCATCCATGTGCTGCTATAAGAAACCATAGTCTGAATGGCAATTTACTAGGCTAACTACATGTAGAGTCAAATTCTTCCTGGATACCTCAAACAAAAAAACAAAAAGCAATAGGAAGCTCAGTTTGTGTATCAAAAACAAAATTAGGAGTGTAGCACTGAAATGAGTTATGCAAAGAGATTGTGGTATTTCCATCCCTGGATGTTTTGAAGATCTAGCTAGACAAAACCATGGCTGACCTGGTTAATGTTGGCAACACTGCTGCTTGAGGGGGAGGCTGGACAAGGTGACCTGCAGCAGTTCTTTACAGCTGGCGTTTCTGTGATATGTGTACTACATCGATTCAGTTGTTCAAAAATCTCAATTAAAAATGTCTCTAGACCCCTGATGACTGTCCCTACAAGCAAGCACAACTCACAAAGGGAGTTTTGTCTGTGGAACTAAACTAGTGTTTGTAGTAGATGTTTTTCTGCAGTCTTTGTTCCTGCCATTAACATTGTATCCTGTTCCCGGTATTCACACATTCTAGCTGTTCTTGGAGTGCACAACATGGTCAACAACCCAAAATTTGATGAAGGAGGAGCCCACAGTAAAGATGGAAAAGGAACCGTGAGAAGTAAGCAAACAGATCTCTGTTATGGGCTCTATGTTATCTTAGTGACTGGTACATCTATAGGTTGGGTGTATTGGTCTAATTTAGGGTAATGTAACTGGGCCTTACCTTGATTTATCTAATTTTATCTAATTAATTTTTATCTAATCATGAGGGGTCATTCTTTAAAGTAAATAAAATCTTAAGATTCATTTGCTATAATTACAACAGTACTATGCAAATATATCATTCCTAAGGAGTTTTGTTTTCCTAGAGAGCAATACCTGGTTCTGCAGAGGTGCTTGAAAGGATGGGAGCATTTAAGAAGCCAAGATACATATTTTTTCATTTCATTTTAGTTTAGGCAAGAAAGAAAACACAGCAAGCTGTAGCTAAGAGGTGGCCATGCACAGGCCAGGCCATCTTACCCTGGGTGCCTACACAACTGAAAAATTACTTGTAACAAGAGTCTCGAATGTAGTAGAATCCTTGGCAGTGTCACATCTGTGACCAGAGTCACACCATGCTGCATTCACAGAGAGGCAAATACTGCATGGATGTGCAGTGCCCTGACTACCCTCCCTGACCTGCTAACTCCACCTTGGTCCTCTGGCAGTGTGCTTAAATGTTGCCTGTTAGATGGTTCCTTAGGAGCATAATTATTGTTCAAGAAACCCCCCAACAGAAACAGCTCTAGTTACTGAAAACAAATCCAGAAATGTTTGCATTAAAGAGGCCTGTTTAAGGCCTCTGGTGAATCAAATCTTAGCTCAGCAGCAGACAGAGGGCTGGATGGGGGAGAAATGGGTGCAGCTGAATTCCAAGTTTTTCTTGAGAGCTGCTGAGCCTTGATCCAGAGCTCGTCGCCTCCAAGCTCTGAGATATCAAGTGGGCTAAACTTTGCTTTTGAAGACAGAATTGTGGAATGTCCTTTTCCAGGGAAACAGTACTCAATTTTTTATTTATTTTTTTTTTTCCTAAGGCCATGAGAACAGCAGCTATCTTTACCAAGACCTTTCATTTTGATCCTTCATTATTAAAGGGGAAGTGGGAAAGTAGACAGGACACCATGTCACTTCATTTTTCTCAGGATTAAGACTAATCTGCAAGCCCCCCCAGTGGGGCCCTGTGTGAGCTGCCATCTATCTCATAACACATAACTGCATGCATTACTAATCCACATAGATTTCAGAATATTTTTGTTGTACTGAGTCAAAATATCAGCTATGTGAGTCAGCTAAACTGTACTCCAGTAACAGATTTAAGAATCAAAATCACCATCACATCATTGTATTGTTTGGTCCAAAAGCAATACCTTTCCTTAGCTAGTGCTTCAGTAGAAGAGGGAGACATCTCCAAAGTTGCCTGTTGGTGTGGAGAACAGCACCATGATTAAAGAAACAAGGAAAATCTCATGGGAAGCAACGAAGTAGCAAATGAAACATACTTCTAAACTCTAGACTAACTTTACTGTGGTATCTAACCGGAGGGCAGTGTGCAAGTATCTTCCTCCCAGCTTGGCAGGGTGAAAAAGTGCAAATAGTGCTTTGTTGTTTTTCGTTTACTTTCCATCCCTGCATCCAAGGTGAATTCTCTATATGGACTTTACCAGTAGTTTTCAATTCCCTACTCCCTAGGAAGTTGGAGTGTTTTATTCTGGGTTATGTGAGGTCTCTCAGGGAATTACTGAAAAAAAAAAAAAAAAAAAAGTTTGGGGTGAAAGGGAGCAGAGTGAAAACCAGCTCAACATTTGTGTATGACTTCATCTCTACTAAGAATGAGTTCTAAAAAAATATTTGGTTCTCTCATATGGCATGAACTTTACCCATTGCACTGGATAGCAGTGCATAGTACATTGGGATTTGAGCACAAGTCTTCAAAATCATTCAGTATACAACACAAAATAAAAGTGTTTAAACATACCTGTGGGCAGTAACATATTCCTTTCTTGCCTCTAGTGGCTTGTGTGGTCAGGTCATATAAATTTACCTCCACAACTACATGCATGGGAATTAGAAGTACTAATTGTATTCTAAACTATGATTTTTATGCATTTCTAAGAATATTTATAGCTCATAGCTTGCAGCATTAAAAACTGTATCTCACTGGAGCATGAATACTGAAAGACTTATAAATCTTGGTGCTGGCAGACAGACTTGCTTTTCATGCTTTGATAATTTTATTTAGAAAGTGCCGATGTTATAATTTTACAAGAACTAATTGAATTCATAGCGAGGCTGATAGCATCAGCTGAGAGAGGGAAACTGAGGAGCCTCTTGGTCACGTTTCTTGATGTTAGCAGTCAATTCATAGATGCAGGGACATTTTCTCACTAATGTAATAGGTAAGTTCTGAGCACACCTGTCTTTAGAGACATTAGACAAAGAACAAACCAGCCCTTGCAGTATATTACATACTATACAATAGCCTTTACAGCTGCTTTGGCTCAAATGAATTGTACTGAGACTTTTGGACAGAAAGGAGAAATTTACTTGTGACACTTGGATACCACCCAGCCTTTGTAATCACAGCCTCCAGTGACATGCTTCTGGGTACACAGAAGGTGTAAAGGGCATGGCAGGGATAATGGGACTAATAGTCCTGTTCCCAAGTTTTGTGGTTCATATAAACCCTTTCTTGAATGGTACAGTACAAACCTAAATAGGAATTGAAAAACCAGACAGTTACTGATGATGCCTGTTCCTCACATCAACATTTCATGAGATCTTGTGTTGCAGATGTGGTGAAGGGTGAAAAGGTCAAGCCCATCTTTGAGGAGCCACCTAACCCGACCAACGTGGAAGCAAGTTTACAAAGGATAAAAGCAAATGATCCTAGTCTCTTAGAAATTAATCTCAACAACATAAAGGTAGATGCTGTGGTTTCATTCATGTAATCCTAGGAAGGTTTATTCAAATATCTTTAAAGCAACTGTCTTTTATCTCAACTTTTATCTCTCTTTACTGTTCAGAAAAAACAGGACAGAAGAAAGGGATGTGAAGGGAACTGTAGTAGAGGCTCCAAGGTCGTCAATGCCTGATACTGAATTAGATGCCAGTGAAAAGCCCAAGGGGCTCTCTGGCTACCTTTCTTTAGCAGACTGTAAAACAAGATATCTCATGGGCACTATATAGTCACCACCAGCCAAATTCAATTAGCCCACATATGCAAACAAAGGAGGAGCTGGCACACAGAGACTGAACAACGATCAGCAAAATAGGAAAGCAGCTCAGAGATTGCTCACATGCTTGCATTGGCCTGACCCAATTAAAGGCAGTGCTGACACTGCATCTTAGCACAGCCCTCCATGGATCTCTGAAGGTCACTATACGCAGAGGATGTTTTGTCCATTCTGAGATACTCTTAAAAGCACTGAGGATGTTTAAATTGCATAGACTGTGGCTATTAAGCAATCAATTAGTTTTATAATAATAAAAATCAGTGTCTAGGAATGTCACTGGCTTTCCTGATCACCAGATTTATCTTCTTATTGTAGAATATTCCTATTCCAACACTGAAAGAATTTGCAAAAGCTTTGGAAAGCAACACACACGTGAAGACATTCAGCCTTGCAGCTACTCGAAGCAATGACCCTGTAGCTATTGTAAGTTTAAACACTGATAGAAAAAATCCCACAATTTTTAAGTAGGTCTGTGCCTGCTTGAGTATGCATTCTTCATTTTCCCTTGCAGAATTTCCCTGTAACTATGCTAAGCAGAAGTGTAATTTCTTCTGATCTACCTCTATGTTGTTCTAAGCCTATGCATGTTTTATTTTTTGGTAGGTAGGAAGCTTATTCCCTGAAACTCTCAAGACATTATCTTATATTCCCTCTCTTTGACCCCCCAGGCATTTGCAGATATGTTAAAAGTGAACAAAACACTGAAGAGTCTGAATGTAGAATCCAACTTCATCACTGGGATGGGTATTTTGGCACTGATTGATGCACTGAAAGAGAATGAATCCCTGACAGAGATTAAAATTGACAATCAGGTAAAGAGAGAGCACTGAGTAAGTCCACTTTTGTTTCCCTTCTATATGGATTTCTAGAGTTCTCCTAGAGGGTTCTGGCAAAGTCAAGGCAGCCTCTGTGGCTCAGTCATTCTGAAGCTCATGTCCCATGCCTATGTAACCAAATAGTGTAAAGTTCTAAATAAAACTGGTCAAAGCCAAATATAAAACCCAGATCAAAATCTCCAGGGACAGGATTCTCTTTGTAGTTTGCAGCACAGCACTGAAATATAACCACTTATTTGTCTCTCATATGAAAATAACTATTTCCTTTTCTTTTGGGGTCATTTCACCACATTGCCAACAGAGGCAGCAGCTGGGGACAGCTGTAGAGATGGAGATTGCCAAGATGCTGGAGGAGAACTCCAGGATTCTCAAGTTTGGATACCAGTTCACAAAGCAAGGTCCACGAACCAGGGTAGCAGCAGCTATCACTAAAAACAATGATCTGGGTAAGATGCTACTACATCTATTTATCATTTTTTTACATGAGCCAAACCCTCACCTTCTAGACACAACGCCTCCTGTCTGTACATGATTGAATTTTAACTCTATAATGTTCAATCTGCTGTATGTGAGGGGCAATGCATAGCTCCACAGACTCTAGAGTAAACAACAGCAAATATCTTACTGTGATTAGGAACCACTTTTCTTCTTCTCCAACTCCTTCAGCTTTTTCCATGGAGCACCCTGGATTTCCAGCTGCCCTGTCAGCTATTGTGGCCAATAAGTATAGATCCAAGCCCATCCTGTTTGTTCAGTGAACGCCAGAAGTCCTCATTTTTTTGCCCTGCCCATGACAGACCAAGTTTGCCCAACCAAAGCAACAAAAACCTTTCCTGCCTGTGTGACCAAGTACAGGCAGAGACAACAAAGCTTTGCAAGTTTTACCTGAGTGTGACATGCTCTGCCCTATGTGCTCAATACACAGAATAAGAAGGAGATGACTAGGCAGGAGCAGTTAGAGTAAGAAGGGAAAAAAAAAAAATCTCCATAGAGATTTCATAGAGAATTCCATAGAATTCTACTTCAGAGCTGGGTGTTGAACTATGATGTCTTTGCTGGCTTCAGCTTGGGTTTCTCCCTGTGAGAGCTAAGAGAAGAGTTGAGCTAGAACCTATTTCTTTCACACATATTTTTACTTATTTTCAGTTTTAATTTCTAGCAGTTCTTAAGCATTGCAATGATATACTATTGGTCTTGGAACTATACCAGAATGATATCTGCAACATCCCACCAGCAATGAGGGAAAGACCTTTTCTTCCCTGGCTATTTAACCAGTAGCCAACAGATATGTGTCCTGTAGCTAATCTTCATTTTCCTGCTTTTGTATTGTATCATTTTGTTCCAAGATTTAGTAAGACAGAATACCTAAAAGAATTAAAAAAAAAAATAAAATAAAGGAAGCAACAAACCACTGAAAGCAGTCATGAATGACTGATGTTACACTATAGGCTTTGGAATAATGCAGTCTGTTTGCCAAGAAAGCACTATGAAATAAACCTCCTGATAGTGAAGTCATGGGATGTTTGCAGTAATATATTGTTGTTATTGACTTTCTGTAGTGAAAAGTGTTCATTTATCCAGTTTTACTGCTTTTGTTCTGTACTTTAGCAGTTCAGTATCAGAAAAAGGACAACCTCACTCCAAGTCAAAGAAAAATCAATACATTTTTATTAGGATCTGGACTAGCAAATGCTCCCCAACTAGACCTGCTCTATACAGCTATAATATGTCCTAAATGCTGTAGAAATTCAAATGAGGCTGCCTGTCAAAATAATCCTGCCTGTAAGACAAAGCTCATCACTTTCTGCTTTGCTAAATAGCAACTTCAACCTACTCAGTTTTTAGTGAGACTCTGGAGTCAATTAACTTACTATCAGATGGTTGATGCAGTCATAGCGTGTGAAGTTCAAACATAATTTAAGGTCCAATATGACATTTTCCTTGTTGAAATAGCCACTGATGTAAATACTTGAGTACTTGAAGTTATTTTTTTAAAACAATATAAATTATTGCTTATCTATAGCATACACTCATGCAATTAAAAAGGTTATCAATTTTTGATGCCTAATTCTTAAGTAATCCAGAGGACTGCTATGCAGACTAGAGCAGACCAGTACCAGTTTAACTGTAACAGTGTTGTTTAAAAGAACTATGTAGCAAAAGTCTAAATGGAGCCATTGGGAGGAAGCACTGGAAATGGTGATTCCATCATCTAAAACCTTCAGCTCAGAATATGATTTTTATAGAAAATGTATTGATAAGAACACATGGTGAAATTCTACAGCGTGTGATCAAGTGCAGTTTAGATAGAATTGTTTTGTTTAGCATTAAGGTCTGTTAATTATGGCATTTACAGACATAATCCCACTGAGTATTTCTTACAAGCTCCTTCCTTCCTTCCTTTCTTCCTATTCATGTTACTGGGAAGGGAGCATGCCAGTGAGGTAAGTCCTTAGGCTCTCAGGGAAGTGATACTGACTCTTCTTTTCTTGTGTTATTGGTCTAGTTCGTAAAAAGCGTGTAGAAGGAGAGCGGCAGTAGCCATGCCATAGAGGATGCAAGGCAAGATTGGAGGCCACCAACAACTGCAATTTGAGTGCTCACTGGTCAGAAGGGAAGGCACGGGAAAACCATTACAATGGGAGTTGTTGATGTCTCCTTTTAACCTTGAAAACACAGCCTGTTCATTTTTAACTTTCACAGTTAATTTAATTTTTATGAGAAAGATTCATAGTTGGTTTGATTTTAAATGAAAAATGTTTTGCAGTATCTGAAGCCAATACACAGAATCTTAACTGTGTAACTGAGCATAACATATAGTGTCTCTGACACTCATTTCACACACTTTGATTTGTTAAAATATCATCTCTCATATGTATAAAAGAATCTCTGCTGAAAATAGAAATTTTAGGGCCAAGTTCTGCAATGCCTTATGTTTGTGAATAATCCTTACTTATATGTATATAGTCATGTTGAACTGAATCCTGCAATGGGATGCTCCCAGGAGCAGAAATAGTAATGCCAGTACAGGTTTGCAGGATCACAGCCTGGAGCCTCTGTCCTGCAGCACAATCTGGGCAGCTGGAACCGTATTGGAACAGCACCTGTCTACCTTCTTGGGTCTCCACCCAAATGCAGGATCACGCCTAGCTGTACAAACATTGTCAAAGCCTACTTGTTTACATAAGCTTAGTTTAGGTGGATCACTTTGCGATGTTACACTGATATTTGTTATCCTTACTCCACATTGTAAAGTAATATTAGTGCTGCCAATTCCATAGACTTCAAAAGTTTGGGTGTTTTTCCTAGGCCAACAGGTTTTTGTTTTTGCTACTAGAATGCACAGTTTACAGCTATTAATCTAAACAAGTATTCTGAGAAATATTTGTTTTACTTCGAGCCATGCATTTGAATTTTTTTTAGTTCTGGTATTTATGTACATTTGTTAGTATGACAGAACTGTCTCAGGACCTTTTAGATGAAGATTAACTAAATAGTTAATCCAGGATATGCAGCTTGTACTACCAGGAAAAAAAAACCAAACCAACACATTAAAAAATGGTAGTTGCGACAACTACATCACCTATACTTACAGGCTCTAGTTGAAGTTTCTCCCTGTATCACAAGGCACTTAGGTTTGAATCAGTGCTTAGCTAATAAGGGCAGATTAAGCATATGCACAAATGCTTTGCTAAATCAGGGCCTTAACTCAGAGGCTGGACATTACCTTAACCCAGTGGAAAACACTCATGAAGGAGTAGCTAACACCAGTGCTCAACTTCATCAAAATTTAATAAGAATTCAATCTGATGTTTCATTTTGTGTATTTTAGTCTAAAATTATTCACTACCACTGTTTTATCACTGCCAACAGTTGTCTCTGACTAACAGCCAGAGGTTCATTTTGGTTACACGTATGCGTGCTAAGGGAGCTAAGAGCTAAGGGAGACTTGGGCTATGTGTGTCATACATACCAGGGCTTTCAGAAAGCTGCAGAAATACACCTGGGGCTAGCACTGCTACCTGGGAAACACTAGCCCACTAGCCTCTCCTCGGAGGGCAGAGCTTTGGGACAAAAAGGATGAAGCACTGCTTCCTTCACCTGGGTGATGGGACAGTGCTAGAGGTAATGGTCACTGCAGTGTACTCCTGTCCTGAGCCACTGTGCAGCTGAGCATTCAGGGATTAGAAACTAGGGGAGCCTCAGGAGCAGTCAGTACAGGTCAGGCATACTTGTCTGAGTGATGTTTTCATGACCAGAGCCGGGATGCAAGCTAACAGGATGAACCCTGCCTCCGTGCCTTTTATAATGGAAATGAATAGGTGAAGGCAATGCTCTTCCTGGTGGATATTGGTCTTCATACTGGAGTCCAAACTGAATAACATACACTTAAATCTCACTTAAAGTAGTTTGCTAAAGTGGTCTGCTGAGCTGGGGTGTAAAGTGCAGCATCCACAGTTTACTTGCCTGGAGAGCTCAGTCTATAAAATTTCCACCTCTTCTTCTCTTTCTCAGAATAAGGCTGAAACCTTTGATTTGAAAGTTTGTCTGCATAACAGACAGGGGAGTCTTGCTGAGATTTATCCTGGATACATGCAGGATTTTCTCTGATACTGATCCCATTAAAAAAAAAGAAAGAAGAGTTCTGTAACACAGTCATAACTCTGCATGGGCTTAAGTAGTCCTTAAAAAAACATGCAGATTACCAGGGGAATATTGGGCTTTGCAGTGTGAAGTCTCCTGGGTAGGAAGAATCCTCATCCCCAAAACCAAAAGATTATGGATACTGACAGTCTTCAGTGATTAGAATCACACTGCCCCATCTTTTTTTTTTTTTTTTTTTTTCCCTTGATCCAACCAAGGGAAGCCCATCTATCAATTTTTTTTCTTTTTTTTTAATATATTTTGAATATTTTTTTAAGGGTTACTTTTTTTTTAAAGGGTGGTAAGCATATGTGTTTAAGGGAAACAAGTGCAATCCATTTCTAGTCTTAATTATCATTAAGTGTTGGTATTTGCAAGGAACAGTTTTATAAGGATGGATTGGTTTGACTGCTTCAGGATGTCTGCAGCATGTCCTCTTGTATAGCTTTCCTCAGAGCCACCCAAGTGGTTAAACAGTCAGGTGGCTTCATCTACATCAGCGACAGTTTGTATCATGGACCAAGGTACTTGGCTGCAGAAGGCCCTGTGGGCTCTCTATCCATTCATCTGCCATGCTTTGCACAGGCATGTTTCCTCTTACAAAGGATTCCTCAGGCACTCAAGAGTATCATCTCAAACACCAGCCCCACCGTGAACTAGCAAACAGTGCCTGGAGTCGTGCACCCCATGGCAGGGGACCTGGGAAATCTGACTCCTTCCAGCATGCATGAGAACTCCTCAGCCCTGGCCATTTTGTCCAGGCAGCTGCTGCCAGCCACTGCCAGAGGGCTTGGTGACCAGGGACATCTGTGTCCTGCCTCTTCCGTGTGCTCCACCCAAGGGCTTGGCTGTCACCCAGCCTTGAGCATCACAAGTCAAGCATTTTAACAGTATAAAGATATTTTCAATATAACAGCAGCACAGGATGGTGATGTTTGAAGGCATATTTTCATATTAATATAGGATTATTTAGCTGGTTGAAAATCTCTGCAACTAACAAAGGGGGGCAGGATGGGACTAGTTATTTTCAATTCTACTTTCAAGCAACACCTGCCATACTCAATGCTGAATAGGGAATTCAGGAGGAACTTTGTCTGGTTTTGCACATTGCTTCTAATGTTGACAGCTTCAATTTGGTTTGTATTTTTTATACATTTTTTTCATGGAAAAGCTTAACTTTGTGCATGTTCTAACATACACGTGACCTGTAGTGTACACTAAGGACCATATGCGTACATGTGTGACTCGAGGATGATGTTATCTCTGAAACAAAAGTGATTGCATGCGCACAGTGCGGGGCATATTACTCAAGAGGAAAAGAATTACCATGCTATGTAACAGTGACTCCCCAGCATTGTGGTTTTTCTAAATAAATCTTCATAAAGGATTTGGCTTTTGCAATTTCTCATGGTTTTGTGCCTTGAATCAAGCCTTCCTTGATACTCTGATATCAGACTAAGCAACCTTCTCCATCGTGGCTCTTGCAGCTTTCACTTATGTGGATCATCTGCCAGGTTTCACCTTTCTCTTCCCCCCACATTACATGCACTGGGATGGGAATTTTTCCAGAATGAAAATTTTGTGTATGAACAGTTGAAAAATAACTCATTTACAAAAAGAGGATCAATACTATTCTTACAGTCTCTGAGTGTGTATCTCCGTATCTTTCCTATTCCAATCTGTTTACTCCTCTCCCCAGCCAACAGCAGTGCAAATGCTAGGTGCTTCTTTTTCTACAAGGAATGCTGGGTCAGTCTCTCTATGAATGTGATATGGAGTGACAGCCTGAACTGCAGCAAGCTGCCTTTACCACTGGCCATCCGTCTCCTCCTGCTGCCATGTAGAAAGCCCCTTGCTTGTGTTCTCTTGATGCACCCAAGAGTAAAATTGTCTCAATTTTGACTGATACAGAGACTCTAGGAAATTTTAACACAACAAGGAGGTGCAAACTGACTAAATCTGCCATATTGCAATAGCTCTGATATGTGTGTTTCCCTAGCCACAGCCAGGAGCTCTGCACTCTGTGCCCAATGTCAAGCTGCTGCCAAACCTGCAGAAGGCTGGCATCCAAATGCAGCTCATAGAGAGCACGACTACAAAGGAGAGAAACCACAAGGCAAGTACTCGTCCGGGAGTGAGGATACTGGACCAAACCTGCTAAATCATGTATCTTTCAAATAAACTGTTTAGCTATTATAGAGGACAGCATTTGCACATTAAAACCAACAACACCAAGGATCTCTCTTATTCTAATTTGTTTCATCTATAATGAACTTTTGTGTATGTCCAAATGGAGCAGAATGGTCAACAGCATTTGAGGTTTCCTTTTTGACGAAGAGGAGGAGGGGAAAAAAACCAGCAGAATTGCATTCAGATTGTTCCCAGCCACAGAAAAGTGCTTTAAATATTCATGCTTTCTTGTCCATTTCAGCAAAACAGATGAACACAAACAAAAGCAGCATGAGGGGCCTCCCCTAATGAGGGCCTGTTTTTTTCTTATAGCCAGCTGCCTGACTTTATTGAGTCTGACATTAGGTAGACTCATTCAGTGAGCAATGGTGGAGAAAACAAGGCTGTCAGATAAAGCAATTGCATATATTGTTTCACACTCCATCTTTTCTGATAATGACTGCACTGATAATATATTAAGCAGAATGTGGAAGCAACATTTCATACTTGTAAATCGTTTATTTCCCAGCTGTCACCTTAGGTGCAGGTCAACTAAAAGCTGCCTAGACTCAAAATTGATGTTGGTCCATACTTTATAGGAAGAAATCCCCAAACCTGAGAATCTTGCATTAATTCTGCCACTTGTTCATGTAAAGGTTATATATTCATCATTTGTTTAAGTAAGCATTAAAAGCTTTCAGATGATGATGATGGAGAAAGAGGTCACTGTATACAAGTGTCTGGTGAACCGGGGTGTTGGCATTCTTGGTTAGTTTGTACTCCAGCAATGCTGGCACAGTACATACCCTAGTGTTCGTCATCCACATTAACTAGGTTGCTTAGAGGTTGAATGTGTTTTCTTGTCATTATAAAGAGTTCATTTAACCCTGCATTCAGGAAGGGAAAGAATAGAGACATAAGCAGGAGCTGCTAGTGAGGCTCCCTCCCCAACTGTCCCTCCCTTCAGCTGCCTGTCAGCATGAGGCAGCACAGCCACTCTATTCCATTCCTGTATTTTTTCCTGTGTGTTTTCAGACTACTTGGGGGGAGGTAGGTGGGTGGAGTGTGGAACTGTCATTACACGTGTCAAGCTCACTAGAAAATAAGGATAACCTCTCCAATAATCTCCTCAAAATTTTGGTCTTCAGAACTGATTTCTCTGTGGCTGCTGATTAAAGCTCCAGTTAAGCTCCCTCCTCCTTTACACTCCAAATGCGCTGCTTGATCCAGGTTAACTACTGCGACATCTCCTTAAAGGCACCAGAGGGAAGTTTACAGCATCTCTTCTGAGCCTAGAATAAGGTCAAGAACACTCACAAAGCTGTACCTAGTTACCTCACATTTAACTTGCACCCCTTACTGTGTATTTTTGCAGAGTACTGATCTCTTACGCATTTGTGGAAAAAAACCAGAGTGCCTGACAGAAGGGAAGTGGAAGTTTGATCATTTTAAGTGTATAGCAGTGCTCAGCGGCTGTGACAAACCAACCCAGCAGGGACCTAAGTAACCACTTAGTATACCAAATATACCATATATTAAGTATACCACCATCCAAGAGCTGGAGTCCCTTCCAACATTAGAGATTCATAGAGTTTGAAAGATCATTTCCATGATGAGAAAGACTGAAGGTTTAAACAAAGATATGCGATGACATTTAAATAAAAGTGTGTTTGCTTCCATTTGTTACATATTTGTTACATATTTGTTACATATTTCTCATTAAAATGAGACACTTAATATCTTCTAGTTATTTCCTATTCTATTTTTGCAACAGCGAGAATATCTAATTAAAAATTATTTCCCTTCAACATTCTAAAGTTTTCAAACTGACTCCATTATTAAATGAACAAGTCAGAACAAGCTACTTTTAATATATGTACAGTGGAAAGCACACTTTCCAAGGAGAAGGGGCTTGATCCTGCATGCCCTGAAGCCAGACAGGATTCAAACCTGCACACAAGCAGTGTTGAGAAAAGCAGAAATCTCCAGAGACACTGGCTGAAGTACCTACTGGTCCCGTAAAGGACCCAGTGGGCTATCTTGCTACCTTGGAGTCAGAATAAGTCACTGCAACAATATCCAAGGAGATCTGGGTGCTGAGGAGGAGACTTGCAAAAGGGTTTGCTTATTGTTTTTCCACTGATGCACACGGTCGTTGTACATCCAGGTATGCCACTCACTTCAGTGTCAGATAAGCTATCACAAAGGCCACACATGTACTTTATCACCCTGGTGGTACAGGTCACAGCTTTGCCCATGACTTACTGTCAGCTCCTGCTGCTTTGAAACTGCTTTGTTACTTTATATTAATGATCCTATTGGGTCTCATTTCTCTGTAAGAGGGACTGCGGGGCCCCCTGATACGGACTTTTGTGTATCTGAAAGCCTTAAATTGCATACCAGTACCCAGCCTATAATTTAATCAGGCCAAATACTTGTATAATTTAGAAAAAAGAAAAAAGTTGACACTAGAATTGTGTTCCACAGGATAAGTGATGAAATGGCAGGAATGAATTTGGTACGACATATGCAGATATTTCCATATGCTGAAAATGAAAACCTTAAGGTCTCTGTCAGCTCAGCTGTGGTGGAGGGATATCATCTAAGAGCTGGTGATTAAGGTTACCTAGGGACACATCAGCCGTTTGGCACACAGGGACTGCCAGAGATACTAAAAAAACATTGGTACCAACCTTCTGTATCCTTTTCCGGATGTTCACATTGAGCCCAATCATTCACTTTACTTGGAACTTAACAAAGGAAACCACAGCAGGCTAATTTACTTGAAAATGTTTAAACCAGTGCCAAGCTAATTCACCCTCTAGGTGACCCTTTAAATTGTCTCTACTGAATAAAACTGCTTTGAACTTAAGGAGAAATTTACTGCCAAAAGAATTTAGATACCACAAAGGGTACATACAGTAAACCCCTCACCCTAGCTGAGGATCTGAGAAATCTGGCACCGCACAACCAGAGTTTAACTTTGCCACCACTGAAGTCAGCAAGCACTTTTTAACTGCTTTCACTGAGACCGTGCCCAGCACCTGCAGTAATCATCAGTGTGTTCACAGTGCCTAAGCAGACTGCATCTACCTTGTAGGAGTTTATTCTAAACACCACTGCTAGGCTGAGCTATATTTGGAAATCCCCTTATCTGCTGCACAGGACATGAACAGTGTTCCTATACTGTGAAGGAAAGCCCAAGCCAGCAGCAAATTACTGCTCATCCTTGCCTCCTCATTGGCACTAGATAGGTATTAGCTCCCTGGGTTGTAACAGGGAACAGGCATACACTGTTTCGGAAACACTACAGTCAGCTGTTATTAACATCAACTTATTGCAAAGGCAAATGACGACATTACCTTCAGCAAGCTTTACAAGCAGCAGGAAGGAGAAAGAGAGCTCTGAAACAAGTGCTGGCATTAAGCGGGGTGCCCTGCACAGTACAGCTCCCCACTCCCCCGCTGTGGCTTTGGGTAGGTTAGTACTAGCAGCTGTTTACCAGGGGCACAGAGTATAGCAGGTTTGCCTTCAGTAACAGAGAAGTCACAAAATGACAATTTAGTTATGGTTAATGGAAGAAGGAGGGGAGGCAGGAAGATACTTGGTGCTGAATGCATCGGCCTCACTGTAAATGCTCTGACTTTTTTGTAAAGCTGAGGAATATATAAAACACACTTTAAAAAAATATACTTTTAAGGTGAGACATCTTTATACATTTCTCTAAACTGGGCATTCCTTGGAGCATCCTCTCCAATGTCAACAGTTAAAAACTGGGATTTTGATCTTTTTGATCATAGATTCATAGAAAAGTCTGGGTTGGAAGGGACCTCTAGAGGTCATCCAGTCCAACCCCCCTGCTGAGAGCGGGGACATCCTCAACTAGAGCAGGTTGCTCAGAGCTCTGTCAAGCCTCACCTTGAACGTCTCCGGGGATGGGATCTCAACCACCTCCCTGGGTTCCAGTGTTCTACCACCCTCATGGTAAAGAACTTTCTTACATCCAATCTAAATCCACTCTTGTCTAATTTAAAACCATTGCCCCTTGTCCTTTCACTCCAGGCCTTTGTAAACAGACCCTCTCCAGTCTTTTCATAAGCTCCCTTCAGGTACTGGAAGGTGGCTATTAGGTCTCCCCAGAGCCTTTTCTTCTCCAGGCTGAACAATCCCAGCTGCCTCAGCCTGTCCTCATAGGAGAGGTGTTCCAGCCCCCTGATCATCCTTGTGGCCCTCCTCTGGCCCCGCTCCATCAGGTCCATGTCCTTCCTGTGCTGAGGGCTCCAGAGCTGGACGCAGTATTCCAGGT
>JANIJG010009462.1:0-39757 GCA_024611175.1 Megaceryle torquata | reverse complement strand
CTGTTCTAGTTTCCTTTTCTAATCACAAGTCTCTCTCCCTTATTCCTTTTCTCTTCCCCTTTGGGGAGGGAGAGGGGTTAACAGAGAGCATCTGTTAGGTCTAAGGGGCTGCCCTGACCCTAAACCGTGACAATATTTTATTTAACTTTCAAGCAAATCAATCCATCTACCAGCAACTTTTCATAAAGTTAATTCTGTATGCACTACAAAGCCAAACAGATGGGTTCTGCCTTCATATATTTCAAACAAATGAGCTTACTGAGGAAACTGAATATGCTGCAATGGAAAAAAATCCCATACCGGTGCTTTAAGCCATAAATGTAATATACATCTCTAGATACACTGGACTGATGGGAACTCCTATCTTTTCCCAGAGCCATACTATATGTATTATCTCAGGAGGCAAGTACTACCTTAATATTGCAGTGTTCAAATCACTACTTAGGACATGTCCAAAGCACAAAACCACTTCTAGATATGAATCAGATCCAGCTCAATCCCTTCTCCCCCTAGAGATTATCACAGCCCAGGAAATTATTGCATAGTAAATGAAAACTATTTTCCATCTCCTATTCCTCTCCTCCATTATCTCATACCTTCCTGCCTTTCTTACTTCCAGTTATTTTCACAAGAGTCAATAAATTGCTTCACAGCAATTTTACTATTTCCTCTATTATTCCCTTGTTTCTTTAGCAAGCAGTAAATAACTCTGCCTATTATGAAAGTGTTCCACAGAGGCCGATCAGTGGCACAGGTTAGAGTTTCATACCTGTCTTAAAATCTGGTGGTCTATAGCTACATTATTTCTGTTCTGGATAAGAGTTTTGTGTTGCTTCTTTCTCCCATGATTTAGGGAAGCAATATAGGACAAGATTGTTCAGTAATGAAACTCAGTGGAAGGCTAAAACATTCATCTTAATACTATCAACAAATAGCAAAGAACAAGAGTGATATTCACAAGGAACATACTCGGACTTCAAAGGCATTGCCCCGGCTTTGCATCCATATATAAGAGCCTTCTCAGTCTTGTGATTTTCTTTAAGGTGCTTATAATGATTATACATACAATGATTGCAGGTTAAAATATATCGATACTTAAGGAGGAAAAATAATTTCTTTCATATGCAAGCCAGACATCACAGCTGTATATAGAGGTATACTTCTTTTTTTTTTTAATAAATAAGATTTGATTGAAAATTTTTACTAAATTTTGAGCAGCTTTGAAAAGTCAGTACTCCATTCACTATAGCTATTACATATAACTGGCCTATCAGTCTCATGGTGCTGAAATAGCTTAAGTAACTTTAAAATATAGCAGCGAATGTAGGTTTCAATGTAACATAAAGCTCCTCACAGAAAGCATTTGAGAACTTTGAACTTACCTTATTTTGAGCTATTTCCCCAAGTCCTTCACAACTATACATTTTACAAGCAGTTCTTGAAATCATAGTAGTGCAGATTTCTTAGTTCTCATGCAGTGTTTTTTGTAACATTGGGTATTAGCAGTCTGTGGAGGCCAGAAAATATAACACCTATGGACTTGCTTCTGGCTTCTTTGAGCAGATTGAAATGACCATATGATGAGCGGAGGAAAAATTAAAGACAGGGCATGGGGAAGGTGAAAAGGGAAGGCTTATTTTTAAATTTCTCACCTTGCTTAGAAGACTTAGAAAATCTCAGTGTCTCACCCACATTTACTGGTGGCTTTATGGTGCTTTTTTTCTGTGCTACACAATGAAGTTACTTATAAAAAATACTGCTCTGTGGCAGTTCCAGCCTAGGACACCAACAACTTACACTGTCCTTGGCAACAATACAGGACCTGTCAAATCAAATTGAACTGTTCTTGAATGTCTCCAGATTATTATGGTTAATTGTGTTTTCTTTTAGTGGTGGGCATGTAACCTTTCACGTTTTTGTTTGTTGTTGGTTTTGTTTTGTTTATTTTGTTGTTTGTTTTTGTTTCCATTTGTTTGTTTGGTTTGTGTTTAGTTTTGTTGTCGTTGTTGAGGTTTTTTTCTCCCCCTGGAACACACGTATTATTCTTGTATCAAATAGACAGTAACAAGCTTGTTTTCATAGAAAATGGGATCATTACTCTGGCAGCTGACAGAGTTCTGGGACATATTCTCTAGAGTTCTCATTGCTCTAGAGTTCTGTAATAACAGAATCACAGAATATTCATGGTTGGAAAGGACCTCCTAGATCACCGAGTCCCACCATACCCATAACAAAAAAACCTCCTAAATACCCTCATCAAACACAACTTCAAAAACACAAAATAACCCCCAACATGCCTGCCACCAGAGCATGTCCTGAAGCACGAGGTCTACCCATTTCTTAACTACCTCCAGGGATGGTGACCCAACCACCTCCCTGGGAAGACTGTTCCAGTGCCTCACCACTCTTTCTGCGGATATTTTATTTTCTCCTATTTGCCTACAAAAATGATTTACAGAGGCCAGAAGGATAAGGATAGAAAGTTAAATAAATCCAGTTTCAGTTCACTCTTTTTTCTGCTAAAACTTTGGGGACACAGAGGTAATGCATTCATCCCTGATTACCTTTTCTGTTTCTGGGAATGTTAGAGTTGGTAGTGGGTAGGTCCCAGCAATGTCTCAAGAGTGCTGAATTTGCAGACATATTTAGAGCACAATCAGAACTAAGGAATTTCCTTCTTTATCTCATATATCTTGGAGTGTCAACCTGGACAGCAGCAAAGGCATCAGGAGATCTTCCAGCACCGAGTGGTCTCGAACTCTAGAAATAAAAAATTGTTGGACCTGGGAGGGCTTAATGACCCCTTGGTTTGTGTATATCCCTAAATAACTTCCAGATGTGAAATGTGGGTGAGATCTGAGGTCTACACCAGCCCTCCTTATATTTCCATCGTTCAATACTAACACTTTACTTTCTATCAATTGAAAATATGAGTGCATATGTTTGGAGAGTCATATGGCAAACTTCAGCCATGTTCTGGTGGCAGAAGAAAAGAGAGGTAGTAAATTCTAGAGCACCCAACTGTAATCTACAGATGTAGTTGTATTTCTGTTTCCGGTACCCACCTGCTCTGCACTCATGGGCAGATGATTTCACCTCTCTGTGCCCTTTTCTTCAGTTTGCCTTTCTTCATCGTTCAGTCAGAGAACTGAAAAAACTGTGCATATACATATATATATGTATACAAGTATGTGTTTGTATGTACAGACATACATCCAGAACTTCACACAATGACAACTAACCTTGATGAGACTGTTGGTTATCACTCCAGTGCAAAAACTTATGATTTGGAGTGGAGAGGGGTGTTTTGATTTGTTTTTAATTTTTGAATATTGTTTTTAAGAAAACACTGGTAGTTTTTAGTGATAGTCTGTGGTTGCATGCAGTCCTGATTCTAAAACCTTTTTAGCTGGTGGGAATCCATCTCAGACATAGTGGAGGTTATTGCATGGGCACTGCACATTATACCCTGTTTCAGGATGCAGTTCTGGGCCCATTTGTTCTGGACTTGATGCAAGCATATGCACCACGCATGTTCATTGCAGGAGGAAAATAATATTCTGAAAGAGTTCTCAGATAGTTTTTAAAGTTCTCGTGGGTCTGGACCCACATTAATTCCAAGGTGTGTATGGAAAGAGAAATAAACAATAAAGTGAGGTAGCTGAAACAGACAGCAAGCTCAAGGGCACTTTTCCTGTGTGATTGCATTCCTCCAGCATTCTTCTCTGTAGTTTATAAACAACATTTAAAGGAAATCTTTTTGGAGCAAGGAGACTCTTTTACTGAGCATTTGTTTAGATCTTTGGGGCCACAGTGCTGAAAGGGAATTTGAAGTGTTATGATGTAGTTAAATAAATGCTGTTGCAAGAGCTGCAGTTGCCTATTATTACTGCTTGTGTTGTATTCCTTGCAGCTTCCATTCAGGCTGACATTCTTTCATGTATGGCCTTTGCCTAAGTATGTATGTTTTTTGTGTAAAGGTAACCTATTTTTAAAACAGTTTTCCTGCTCTAAACCATTTTTCTGAACAGTTATTCAGTAACTATAGTTAGCAATAGAAATTTGTCAGGGAGATAAACCCTGTGCAGAAATATACTTGAGCTTTCCAGTGGAAAATAGCTGTAGCTGAAACAGGGAGAAGTTTTTGAATGATTAACGATAAAAAGGGCCAGTCAATATTTTAACAATATTCATAAAAAAAGGCAACATTGCCGAGGCTGACAATCAAAGAGCTTAACTGCACAGTAAGTGTGTGCATCTCACTGTGAGAACTGAGAAATGGGCCTCATTCCTTTAGTGCCTCTTTCTCTTTTAATGGAGCGAGTCTGACCTCTGTGTATTGAACAGGGTGCACAATGAAACATAAAAGAGTGTCTGTCATGACAATTATTTCTCTGTTTTGAGGTGACAATATAGCAGCCATGCAGTTTGTTTTTTGTTCATCATTATAAAACACTAGATGTGATTTTTTTTTCTTATTTCTTTCTGAAATACATTTAAAATTAAGATGATGGATTGGAAAAAAAAAAAATCTTTGATTCCTGAACTTCAATATAAGTACTAGATACAGATGGATAAAGAGGAAAGACTTCAGCCCTCAGTCAGGTAGAATGGTTAGAAGAGTTGGTATTTAATATCTGCTTAGTATGATGAACTTCACCATTGGTTTGCTTCCAAAGCTGGCTGGTGGGAATCTTACAAGACATCAGTAATTATCATGTTGAATTTGCAGAAGATGGGGAAATGCCAGGCAATCAAAGAAGGAAAATGTCATGCCTGTATTTCTGGGGGGAAAAAAAAAAAAAAAGAAAAAGAGTGGAAAGAAGGAGCAGGGAGTTGCAAAGTTGTCAGCTTAGTTTCAGTTTCAGAAAAATTGGAGAGGGTGAAATCATCAAGTCAACTATTTTTAAGCACCCAGAATTAGAAAAAAAAACAACAAAACCACAAAAAGGGTGCAAAAGGAAACATGGATTAGTCTGACACATCTTTCCCTTGCCAAATCTAATTGCCTTATGTGACATGGAAACACTGTGATAGAAGGGAAGCCAAAGATGTCGTATCTTGGCTTCTAGTAGTGTTTTGAATGACATGTTCATCATCAAACTAGGGGTACCACAAGAGAGTGAGAGCAAAGATAGATGGAAAACTGTAATCAAACCATAGTTATTCATGAGCCACTGCCAAAATGAAAGGGTAACATGAGCAGAATCTCTGGAGTCTGGTAATATTTAATATTTTCTTTCCTGTTCTAGATGACTGGACAGGATATTCAAATTAAATTTGCAGACAACACCAAAAGGGACTAAGGAGCCAAAATGAGTACCAGCCACTCTGCTGAATGCAAGATTTAGAGCTCAAAATATTCTTGACACTTTTAAATGAAAAAGTATGATTCAGAAATGACAAATATGGAGCTTTACATTTAGGAGAAAATAGCTACATAAATACACATAAGAGAATTGCAAAATGGTTTCATTTGGTTATATTTGACTTATATTCTGTCTGATCTGCAACCTCAAGTTACTGCAATAGTTGACTAGGATGCAGAGACAAAAGTTGAGCCTCTTCATCATGTGAAATGAGTCTCCTGCTATACATGGTACTCGTATGGCCATAGCTCAGGTACTTCTGGTTTTCAGTTTCACATTTCTGACCAGTTGTCAGAAGATTAGAGGAGAGAATAAACAGAGATTTGAGGAAGTTTGGCTCTCAGGAAAAATGAAAGTCTATTTAGCTATTTAGTTATTTAGCTTGAAAAAGGAAATGTCACATGAGGGACAGAAGTCTTTAAATATGTAAAAAGCAGCTTCAGAGGAACAGGGAATCACCTCTTCTCTGTGTTCAGAGAGGGAAGGACAAGTAATGAGTTTAAATGTCAAGAGGACATATTCCCAAGCAGTATTAAAGAAGGTTTCTAAGAGTGAAAGTCAGAACCAGTTTTCTGAGAAAGTTGTGGAAATCCCTTTTAAAGAATTGGTGGGACAGCCCCCAGCCAGGAGTCACAGGAGCAGAGCTGATCCTTTTTGGGCTGGAAGAGGGACTATAAGCCCTATCACTTTCTGCAGGCTAATTAGGACAGTTAACAACCATCAACTCCTTCCTGGCCCATCCTGGGGCATATACCTGCTAAATGCTCCCTGCTTGGAGACCATGCTTTTCCCAGGGATGGACAGCTGGTTGGTGGTGGGTCTCGGAAGGGCAACCCAGCCAGGCATGCAAACATTGCAACATGGGCATTGCTTTTATTCATCCTGCTTCATACCAAACAAACTTCTATCTGGTAAAACTTTATGTACACTCTTATGTGCCTTCTCCTTTTTCCTTATATTTATTCAACTGCTTGAATCAAATTCTTGGTGTTCTTCCATTCTTAAGATAAATAGCACTTATTGCTTTCTGACTTCAATAACCAAGCTAATAAAAATCCAGTTGGTAGACTTAATCTTTTTTTAAGCTTTTATGAACTGAAACAGGAGAGCAGACAGTTTTATGCTGATGCAGTCATTGGTATTATATGAACAGAACCTGTATCCCATCCTGCCAGACGTTGCTTTATTGTTGTTACTGTCAGTTATTGTTTAGACTAACAGGAAGTGCTGCCACTGTTTGTTTAAAAACAAATTAAGTATTTCTGCATTGATCTGGAAGATAACTGTTTTGAAGAAAACAGTAACATTTGCAGCAACAGTAGAGAGCTTTAAATTATGCTAATAACATAGCCTAGACTATGCCACTTTCAATGAATCTGCTGTTATTTAGTTACATCATTTCATTGGAATACACATGCAGAAACCAGACTGAAGATTAGAAGAAAATTTTAAAATACCGTTAAATAGAAAGCTCTGAAGTATTATTTTATCTATTTGTATCTAAAAGCAGAAAAAATGTAGATGGTTACCAGAAGCTTAAAATCTAACAGCTATGTAACTTCTTATATATGCAAAAGTTGATAGCATATGGCTTAGCGTGATAATTCTCAGAAGCCGTCACTTCTCCACACCATGAATACAAATCTAAGCTCGGAACTAACATTTCTGGTATGAAAGTTCCCCATTCAGTCCTCCTTTTATTGCCTTTACTACATTGCAGCAAACACTTGGAGGACATCTACTCTGCATACATTCCCTAAATTAATTTTCTTTTTAACCCTAATGCTACACAAAAACTTTTCCCTAACAAATTAAAAATTAGTGGGTCTGGGGTACCCTTGTCTGTCCTTATGTCTGGACAGGCCAAGGTCTCAGACATTCTCATCTGATATGTGGGTGGCTTGACTTTAACCTAAGAGAAGAGGACTTCTCCATACATTTGAATATGGGATTTTGAAAGTGTGGAGTATAGAGAGGGAAGGAAAAAATGCCCACCTTGGTAAAGCCACAACTACCAATCACCTTCCCAGTCAGAAGAGCATTAGCAGCTCCACAGCCTCAAATGCCAGAGGATTTCAGAGTTACAGAAGAAGACTGGAGAGCATGTTTAATAATAAGTGAAAATTGATTTTCTAGCATTACCATGCATCTTCAACAAATTAGTCCTTTAGCCTGTAGCCAATGTACCAGTGTCTTTTTAGATCTTTGGGCACTGCAAGGTCTTTGAGGTAGAAATTTTATTCCCTTGGTAAAATATCCTGCATACTTTTGCATATGATTTAAAAAATAAATAATAATATGGCCAAAGTACTTCAGTGTTTTCTTAGCTGCACACATTTAGAATAGCTAGGTTTTAACTGGCATACTTCAAAGCAGAATTTAATCCACATTTCATCACATTCTTGTTCTGGGAAAAGCTGCATAAGGGTTATGTCAATGTCAACCATATGGTTGGTTAATTAAGATCCTACTTGTCACATAGGAAAAACAGGCACTACAGACCTTCTGGCTGTTGAAGACAAGTAACACTGCAAGGGACACCAACAAACTTCTAATAATGGGGAGGGTGGTGGGTACAAGGTTCAGTCTCTAGCAGCCTCTGGTGGCTGTTCAGATATAGATTTTTTTTTAAAAAAAAGTTAATGGTTATGCAAGCATTCTTTATTTGATTTGTTTTGCTATTTTGATTTAATGCATTATTATGAACAATATATGTGTTGTGAAAAAAAATGTCTCTGCTTGTAAAATCTTTGGTTATCTCTGGAAGTCCTTGTTGCTTTGTTGGAAGCTTTTTAATAGAAAAGGTCACCTAAACATGGGTTAAGCTATCAGCCTCTAGGTTAGAGATAGGCATGGAAAATGACTAATTACAAAGGCTAATTCAAATGGGTTTGAACACAGAGATTTTGGGGTTGACTATCATTGTAAGCTATATCAATACACTGCCTTGTAAATGAATAGCCCTGCCTTTTAATTTTATTGAATAATACTGATTCATAATAGCAATAAAACACTCCAGGCAGTACATTCCTAGAGGATTATTTATCAGCTTTATGTCTCATGTCACTTCTGGAAAATGCAGTAATTTTGGTTGGTCTGTATTTCTTAATCATTACAGCTGCCACCCATTGCAACTGCTGTAGTTAAAACTGCAAATCACTATGCATTGCAGCTCCCTGTTTTCACAGACTCATAATTATCCAGCACAGTCTCCTTCTGGTAGTCAAATGTTCCATGTTTGGTCTATGCGCACGGAAACGAGTGTCTGGAAACAGAACAGCACCCCATTAAGCTATTTTATTCCTAGGAAAAGGCCTGAGAGAAGGTTATAACATTCTTTTGTGAATGTAAATGGACCCAAGTGTTTAGACACATTATTGCTTGCACAAAACACTGCATATGTGTCCCATATACTTCCCCAAGGTATTAATACTGGGGCAGCGCCCATTTCAAGGGAAATTAGGAAGCTGGAAGTCTGTTCACCACTAAAATCAGGCTTTTCAGTTTCTTGAAATGACATCAAAATCCCATCTTGAGTGGGATTCATGCAGGGCTGGGTCAAGACAGAATGTGGCAAGAGTCATGTCCTATTTATCTTAGCCCTAAAACGTAAATGTAACACACAGTCTAATTCCTTTGTCCTCTAAAAGAAGCATCTGTCACTCCTCCATACACACTGAATATGTTTTGCTTCTGTTTCCTACCCAGATATAGAGAGAGTCCTAAGTTTTGCTGACTAAGTCAACATGACCTTGAAGTTAGGTTTTTATAATCAAGGTATTTCAATGAACATCTTTCCCAAAAGCGTACATCAGATGACTGATAAAACAAGGCTTTATGGTCTTCCTAGCATCATCTTCTGATTTGACTCTGTGTTTACTTTCCCTTCAAGGACAGGGTATTTTTAAAAGTGGTCAAGCATTTTAAATTGACATTTTTTACATTCACATCTTACTAGACAATATATCCTTCTGATAAACTTAAAAACACTTGTTTGTAAAGAGGTAAAACTGAAAGAAAACATAACATTGCATTTGGATAGATGAAAACCATGTAACATTTTAAATAGGAACTATAAATAAAAACATACTGATTGATACTTGTTCTTAAAAATTCTGCTAGCATAGATCATATGGGTAAGAACAGACATTATGAACAAGGCAGGAAAATTAGACCTCTGCTACATGATGCTATAGAGACTCAAGGCCCCAGGTATTATTTTATTTGAACAACTTTCTGTAACATGGGCCAAGGGAAATCCCACTTAGCAGAGTAGTATGGCATAAGAGCCACTTCTCAGCCATTTCACAAGACTGTGACACCAGATGGATAACCCACAACGAGACAGAAACAACCCTTTGCATCCCAGGTTAGAAGAAAATAGAGCTGTCTGGTTATAGGTTGGAAATGTTAAACCTACCAGGATGCCTGCTACATGGCTGCAATGACATGTGGAAGGGAAAGCCTGGAGTATTATCCTGTGTCTGACATATAATTTATTAAAGCATCTTTCATTTTTAACAACTGGTGGAGGATGAGATTTCCAGCGAGAGCTTGTAATGAGTTTTACATACTCAAGGTCACCTTGTATGTTGTGCAGTACTGGGAGGGTGGTTGTGTTTTCACAGAGCAGGAGGACAGTGAAATGGCAGCAGTGGTCTGTCAGTGGTACCTGTTTGCAATTGAGGGGCGATTTTTGGGTCAAATAAAGGTTGGGAATAGCAGTGACTGTTCACCTGAAAAAAGCTAGCATTTTAAGAGTTACTGAAGTATTTCATTCCTGTTTACTAATCTAGGTGATATCTTATAACTGGGATATGTGGTGATCATGGTGGTCATGGCTGTACAACAAAAACACTAACCCCACACTGTCATATTCACACAACTTGTGTGTTACCATTCAAGATCCTTTTTTCGGTTGTTGCTAGAGCCTGTGCAAAATCATGTTCTGTTTTCTTTTGTTTCTTTAAAACATAGAAGAGAAGGTAAAGGTTACTGACTTCTAAGTCCTATTAATGGCTTGTCTGATGAAGAGTATGAAGCCATTCTTTAAACTATCTGCATAGGAACATGCTGGTTTATAACAGCTTAATTTTGTGTGCTCTGAGAAAAGAACATTAGCAATTAAATATCATAGAGCACATCTGCAGGAACAACTAAATTAGTTTTTCTTGACATGAGAAATTTTCAGCAAAAACATGTTTATCTACTCAAAATACAAGCTAGAAGTGTGAAAACAGCTCACAGGCAGCTGTGAGTGTTGTAAAGATCTATGCACAAAGGACCTGCTCTCATTGCAGCATTGTCCTGCCAGACAGTAAAATTACTGCTCACGTGAAGCAGCCTCTCCAGAAGACTGTCACAAAAGCCCTTGCTGTTCAAGCAAATACAAGCGAGCTTGTCTGCTCTGCCATCTGTTACTGAGACCTCCTGTTACTGCTGAATCATTTTCTTCCCTTAGCTTATTTAAGCTTCTTAGCTGGTGTCTTGAGAAATCAGGATTTGCTCGCCTCTCTGTCTTTGCTTGGGGTGTGAGCAAGTATTAGCATCTGGCATTTTCTATCACAGTCAGGCTGGAAGAGACAAATATAAAAAGATAAATGTGTCATGACTTGGTTTTTGAAGGTGTAGGGTGGAAAAAGAAGAGGATTACTTTAATGGGAGTCTTACAGAGAAAGAAAGCAGGAACAGAAGCAAGACTTGAGAGTCTCCAGCCTGATATTTTTCAGGCAGACGGAGAGGAAAAACAAAGCAGCAGCTGATTGAGACAGCTGAGTAAAGAAGCTACAAGGTAAAAATAGCAGCAGGCTGTCAAATAATCTGCCAGTGTTGGTCATGAGTGAGAAAACAGCATCAGGCTGTGGGGGGAGCAGAGCCAGGGATGCTGCACGGGGAAGGGGAGGCAGCTGCCAAAGAGCTATCTCACTGTGAGCCATGTGGCTCTTAAAGTAGGAGCAGGCTTGTGGCTGGTTTTCTACATTCAGCTACAATTCTGTAGAGAGAACACCAAGTCCCACTTTGTAACAGCTTCAAATTTAATATTTCTGTGAATAAGGCCCTTTTGTCACAGAGATATCTGCAACTATTTTATGCACTTCCTTAAAAGGGACACTCAGGAGTTTTCTGAAGTACCTTGTGGAGTGCAGTATGTCTACCCCAAGGAGCAGGGATGTCACCCACCACTTCCCTGCTACAGCAATCAATACAGGTCATTTCTAAATGGGAGGTGCAGCGCAGTAGGTGCTAAACCCACTACAGTACTGTTTGTGCCACGGGGTTGGGTGTCATGGATTTTTCTGTAAATGCTTTTGCTCTTTCAGTACTGACTTCAGTGTGCAGGTGGCTCTGATGAATGGTCAGCTCAGCATGCTGATGGGTAGAAGACTGATGTCTGCCTGGGTTTTGTTTATTCTTCCATGAATGCCAGTGCCAGTGAAGGGCGTTGCAGTAAGAGTCTCAAGCTGTTTATTTACACAGTAACACACAGAGTAACATAAATATTTTGAAGTGTGGGTCAAAGCAGCCTTCAGCAGAGAACGTAGGCTCAGCAGACAAACCATGGTACGACCAGCCAGGGTGTCATCTATAATCAACTCCAGTTGCTGTGAACTGGGGTGTTTGAACCAGTGATCTTAATTGTGCCACATGCATTCTTGGATAAAGAGTGCTATAAAAATAGCTGGAGTACCTATTCTGTATTTTAAATTATATTTTACCTGTATCTTTTCACTTTTGCCTTCTGTCTCTGAACTGTCTGAGGTAAAGAAGCCAGCCTGTTCCTCCTCAAAGAAAAAAGGTACAACTGTGGTTGTTGTTGAGCCAAAGTTTGTAATTTAAGAGCAGGATGCAAGGCTGGAGTGGGCAGGTCACTTCTTAAGCCTGAAGCCCTGCACATGCACACTGGTTTTGTTGCTCAGTGTCATCCCTGCTCACTAATTCACTGCACTGCAGTGTGGCTCAGGCTGGCTCCACATCAGCTTCTCAAAACCCCCAGCTCACACCACATCTCCCCAGAGCAACTCCAGCCTGGCACTGGCACTGTTATGTCTAACTTCTGCAGCCTACTCTGGCACTGAGGGCTAGGTTCATAAGGGAATGTGGGTACCTGCCCCCAGCACAATATCAGAAATTGGATCTTGACATTGAAATCCCCTATGTACTGCAGACAGGGAGAGACAACTCTCAGAAGAAAGCCCCTAACCCCACAGGTAGGGATGGGTCTGATGGTGCATATTTGGATATACATGAGGAAGGAAAGCTATCCCAGCACTGGTGTATGTCCTGAATGAGTGCTGAGGGTCAGGCTCAGAAAAAAAAAGCATCGTTGTCACCCCAGCATTCCACCCCAACCTGCAAAGTAGGGTGTGTGTAGCCACATGCACACAGATCTGCTCCTAGCTTGTCACAGTTCTCCTGGTACCCCAAGTTCTGTCATCAGCTCTGCTCTGCCCATGACTTCTGGGAACCAGGAGGTGAGCATCAGCTTAGCAGGGTCTACCCTGTCCATGGAAACCCACCCATCCTACTCCTTTGAGAAATGGATGAATTTCTGCTCTTTTAAAAGCAGTAGCAAAAGCTGGCAGTAGGGCCCTGATGACCTGAAGATGGACAGCTAGTTAAGAGTGTGTCTCCAATTTATATGAAACAGAAGCCTGAAGCACCGAGGTCAAGTGAGAGAGCAGTGTGGTGGCATGGTCTCTTTACACCTTCTTCAGAAACCATGCAGCACAGAACAAGGGAGCACATTTCTCTAGTCCAGAGATTAAAGCAGTTTTAATTCCTCCTCCTTGTGATCTTTCTCATGGCTATTTCAAGACCTGGGCCAAGTGGACATACGTTTGGTTGGGCCTGCCTTTGCTATTTAGAGATTCATCTCAGAGGTAGAGAAAACTTGTCTTAGGCTGGCTGTCAGAGTGTGGTACCAAAAGCTATCCCCTCCTGGGTTCTGCTTGGCAATGTCTGCAGGATAGCTAATCTACTGACAAGGGTGCTTCCTGGACAGATGTACTTGGTAGAGCAATGTCCTACAGCAGACTGCAATCAGCAGCCAGGTTACCCCATAAGGTTGAGCTCTGAAACCAGAAAACTTTGCAGCACTGAGTAGAGAAGTCACTACATTCATGTGCTCTGTAAGTCTCATGGGTTGTGTACATTCTGAGGTTGTTTAGTCTGGATAAGAGGAGACTGAGGGGAGACCTTATTGCTCTCTACAACTACCTGAAAGGAGGTTGAAGCGAGGAGGGGGGACAGCCTCTTTTCCCTGGTGACATATGACAGGACCAGAGGGAATGGATGCAAGCTGCACCGGGGGAGGTTTAGGCTGGATATTAGGCAACATTTCTCCATTGAAAGGGTTATCAAACACTGGAATGGTCTGCCCAGGGCAGTGTTGGAGTCACCATCCATGGTGGCATTTAAATGGTGTGTGGACCTGGTGCTTAGGGACATGATTTAGTGGTGAGCTTGCAGTGTTGGGTTGAAAGCTGGACTAGATGATCTGGAAGGTCTCTTCCAACAAAAGACATTCTGTGATTCTGTGATAAACTAGAGAGATTTAAGTGTTAAACATTTCAGTGATTAAAAATAAATCACCATTTTATTTACTTGCTTGTTGCAATAATCTCAAACAGGAGTTCTTCATGACTCTTACTTGTCCTTATGGAGGAGCCATAAGGTGAAATCTGAACAATTTCTGTTCCTTTTTATTTTTTTTTTAATTATGAGAATTATGAGAGATAAGATGCCATTCTCAGGGTGTAGTTATGACTCCCTGTGGCTTACCTTGAAAGGAGATGGTCCCAGACACCCGATTAACTTGATGACATACATGTCCTGTAGGAAAACTCTGATCACTAATGCAGTGGCATTGGTGGCCCTAGTGAGCTCTTAACTGTATCATGACCTATTGCATCAATGGTACATATGAAGTGGCTACTCCACCATTTAAATCTGTGTGGCCATCATGGCTTAAATTGGTAGTCTAGGAGCTTTGAGTGCACTTCAGTCCTAAAGATTTGGACTTCTCTCTCCTGAACATTGAAAACCACAACATACATGATCCTTTTTCAACCCTGCATAAACATTCATGCAAAGACATGACAAGGACTTGGTGGCAGTTTCCTATCTACAAATGCCCACAGGAATACATTCACACACACACAAAAAAATGTTGTCCATGAGGATATAATTAATTGGCTGTTAAATCTTTCTGGTCCTTGGTTACACGTCGAATCCTCCAGAGCCTAATTGCAGACTGTTCCTGTCAAGCCACTGCTTGGAGAAAAAAACAAGAACAAGCCCAGGCTTCCCAGGACTCTATAAATCTGCAGCTAATAAACAAGTCTAAGGCCTTAAGTCAGACATGCTGACAACTCAGGGGCACTATGCCATTTTTACCAACTTCCTACAAGCCTGTCTTGACACCCAAAGGAATCTTTCCTCTGCTTCACTTGTAGTTGCCACTTAACAGAGATTGAAGTGGAAGAGCCACCAGCTCTAACCCCATTTATCTCTTTCACACCCAGGCAGCTAACAAATACAGGGACTTCCATTTTTTTTCTGATAAGAGGGGAAATTGATGATGAGGAGGGACATCTGTGACATGAAATCCAATTTCTCTGAAGACTACAGGAGATGGGATTTCAGATCCTCATGCCCTGTTTCAGCCAGGACTCCCATCCACAAAGACTCCATATTGCACTGACAATGAAAATCTCATCTGCTTTTGCCATGACTTGCTTTCCACTCTTCAAGTTATACCAGGGAAGGTTTAGACTGGATATTAGGAAAAATTTCTTCATTGAAAGGGCAGTCAAGCATTGGAACAGGCTTCCCAGAGAAGTGGTTGAGCCACCATCCCAAGGTGATATCTAAAAGACTTGTAAGTGTAGACTTAGAGACATGTTTAGTGGTGGACTTGACAGTGTTAGGTCTACAGTTGAACTCAATAATCTTAAAGGCCTTTTCCAACTTCAGTGATTCTATGAATTTCCATGCTTTACATGGGCTTTAGTGTGAGCAACCCTTTTCACAGAGTACCAGTAATGTTCCATATCTTGTTATTTTTACAGTTACTTCACAAATGAAAGATAATGGCTATTCCTCTTCTCCCTTGACCTCCATTTTTAACAAGTCATAAAGGAATCCATTTTACCATTTGCATGGAGGTGCTGGTCAGTCATTTGAGATCAGCAGCTGCATCACAGCTTTCACATGTGGAAAATTACTTGATAGCCATCTGTATTGTGGTTTTATACATGATAACCACATATGCACAGTCCTCTTCTGCCTCCTTATTTTCAGTACTCTTACACCTTATTCCTCACCCTCTTTAGAAGTCTGGTTTTGTTTTTCTTTTTTTTTTAATTTAAAATTACAGTCCTTTCAAAATGTAGTATTCAGGGATTGCCACCACATTATGACTCCAGAAGGGGGAAAGTAGGCAGAGACCTGTATGTCTCCTACTCAGGACTCATTTCTTTTGTTGGTTTCAGTTTGCCAGTTAGTTTTCTGAGTAATTTTATTTTAGACACCAGAAAACATATCACACTTGCCAGCAGAGTTTAGCAACATGGCCCTACTTGTAACACAGCACTCTTCACAGAAGCAAAAATCACTGTTGGTGTAGCTCAGGACCATTCTTAAAACAGAATAGGCTGTGTCACAAAGGTCTTTGGCCAACAAACAGCATTTAGTTATCACTTTTCCCATAAGTTGAGGCAGTTCTTTGGCATCATATTTGACCTAATAATAATAGATATGCTAATAAATGTTTCATTAAGCCATTACTTTGGAGATAATAGGCAATAGTATTAAGCACTTGTTGTTAGATGAGAGTAAATGAAGACTAAGTTACAAAGGGTGCCTCTATAGTCTTAGTGCCTATAATTTTCTACCTGATATTCAGAACATTTTATTTTCTAATTGAATTTTATGAGGATATGGTAGTATTTATTCTTATGTGACACTGAGAACCACTCATTAAATCCTAAAGAAATGTGAGGTACTGAATTCTGACAAAGTTCTGGATGGTCTTTCTCTCTCCTTCCTTTCTTCCTTCCTTCCTTCCTTTCTTTCTTCCTTCCTTTCTTTCTTCCTTTTTTAAAATTTCTTTCTTTTCTTCCTTTCTTTCTTTCATTTCTTCCTTTCTTCCTTTCTTCTTCTACTGTGAAATTGTACCTGCGATCTGCACACTCCAAGCAGAAAGCACTACAGGGTTACTCTAGGCATGTTGAGCTCTCTGTCACCCATAGCTGATGTTCATGACCACTAGGCATGTTAATTAGTTGCTAGAGTGATTAACTGGGAGAGCATGTAATCAATGCCAGATGTTTTGGAATTGTTTTTTTTGGATTGTAAGTGCTGCTGGGTTCCCAAACTTACAAACCTGGTTGTTTTGCCTAGGTAAGGTCAAATTCTTCTTCATCCAGTCACCAGTTCATCAGCACTTGTTTATTTTCTTCCAGACCAAAGCTGTGGTTGTATGACCTGATCACACCACCACCACTTTTGTTTGAGTATGGATTAGTTTGGGGAGAGATTGAAAACTATCAGTTAACTCGCTACTTCCTTCTATACACCCACATTCTTCTTCCCCAAAGAGATGCTTTCACCTGGAGGAAGAAGCAAAGCGATATGTCAAAGTTAGTGTGTTTACAGGCTAATGTTTAGATACATGTAATATTTATGTAAAGGAGAACAGTGAGGGATGGAAGGTGGTATTTGTGTCAGTAACTGTGACTAGCAGCTTGGGAGAAAGCTCTGCTGCTTATTCAGGTTTTATTGATCATTGCAGAGTGGAGATTTCTCATTTTTAACCTATTTAAATGATGATCATTATCTGCTCACAAGTTCAGCACCAGTTATTTCTCTATGTTACCTTCACAATGTTAAAAATAGTACTGTCTTGAATGTTCTTGAACTACTTTTCCTAGACACAGTTATATAGTGTGTCAAGATATAGCCTTGCTAAATTTATGCTGATATGGTCTTTAATTACATTGTATACTTCCTGGAAATGAACCAAATGCAGTGAAATTATTATTGGGGAATTGAGTTCTTAAATACCTGACTGTCTTTTGTCAATCAAGTGACATTACTAAATCAAAGTTTATCAGATAAAGGTCTGTTTGATTTAAGGGGCAGAGTATTTGTTTATTTAATTTGCTCCTCTTCAACGTTATGAATCCAATTTTGTTTCTTCCAAGCTGATAGCTGGTAGTGTTATGCTGCAAATGCGCTTTCATTTTTGGGAGCCATACAATATTACAATCCTCCCAATGTACTGTTACTTGGCAATACGGAGTTTATTTTGTTTATTTCTATAAGAGATGTGAACTATGTTTGCTAGTCATTTATTTTTTCTTGTTGGACAATTTCTTTGGCTGATTTTCCTTGATGTGCCACTGGGATCTGCACTGTTCCTTCCCCTAGTTTTATCATAATTTTTCTTATTTTTTACACTGTACAGAGGTACTAGCATAGTGTTGACAGTCCTGGCAGATGTCTGTGACTGGCCCAAGTGTTCCTTAACACCTGCTGATTTTATTTTCCTCCTGTTTCTAGTTTAAATAATCCTCCATAACCTTGTGAGTTTTCTATGCCAACTATCTTGCCCTACTTTCTTTAAGGTGGAGATATTCCACACTTACAAGCTTTCTTATACCAAATAATTCCAGTGAGCCCTCTACATTAAGATTTTCCCTCTTCATGCTGTTTTTAATTCATTAATTCAGAAACTGATCATCCACCTAGCTGATTCTGTCATTAATCATATCTGTTATCAAGTTATTTCTTTATTTATATTTTGAGAAGTGATAGGAACTGCAGCCAACCGTCATCCTAGATGCACTAGATGATAGCTGGTAGTCTTATGCTGCAAATGTGCTTTCAGTCTTGGGAGCCATCTTCACCCTTACATCCTTACATACTCTTCTTACTGACCTCCTCTCCTCCAAATACTGTCTCAATCTATTTTTATGGAACTGTGCCACTGCCACAGTATAATACTGTTTTCTGTTTTCTCCATTGATAATAAGCAGCCAAAGTGATTCAGATTGTTGGCATGGTGTCTCATCCCACTTGGTGGATGACGAGGAGGGTGAATTGTTATGATCCCCCAAAATCTTCTCCCAGGATTAACATCACAATTCATTATCATCTTTCATCAGTAAACTAAGCTAAACGCAGATTTCCGCTTTGTAATTTATTCTTGTTAATACAAGCCTGGGGAAGGGGAGCAGAGATAATTTCCAGCATGCTCTAAAAGTTAGAGAAGGATTATACTGGACCATGGTTTGATTATACTTAGAGCCATGGGAACCCCAGTGGCAATATCACCCAGCTGTTCCCTCTTACTAACAGCAACACTGGCTTAAACACTGCTATTGATGCTGGCAGCTGTAGCACCGCAGCACAAGGCTGGTGGAGGAGTGGGGGGTTGTGTGGGGAGGGTGTCTGTATGTGTGGAACCTCCCAGCAGCTTCGCTGCAGCCTGTTGTCCTCTACGGCCCAAGACAGGATCACAGATGGGTATTGTAATTCCAGGCACCTCCTGCCACTGAACTTGAGGAGTTTGACTTCTGTGACCTGCAAATAACATAATAGCTCTTACAGATGTTGCACCCTCAACTAATATTTTTAATGAATTAATCTGATGTTTCTGCAGCTTGTGCTTCAATATAGTAATATCATTTCATCTAGAAATTCATCCTTTCCAGGGTTATGACCATAGCCACTGCATTTAGGTTCTGTTCTCTAGGGGAAAAGAGGTTTCCTTAGAAATATTTTCTATACAATATGATTTCTTTACCAAGATGATTTAATTTTGTAGCTGTGACCTTGCTTGTTTGTGTCTCCCCTTCACTATATCTCTTCTGTGTAATTTAGATTCAGGGTCACTAAGAACTGTTTCATAATTATTAATAACTGGTAGCACAGTAAGACTCAGAACTGGGCAAAGTAGCCTTTTTTGGGGATTTGATCTGGTTTTTGGTTTGGTTTTTGGTTTTTTTTTATTATTTAAGACAACAAACATTATGGCAAAAATAAAAGAATGATGAATGGAATGCAAGTACTAACCAATGCTATCCACGTAGCTGCATGGCAACAGTTTATGCCAAGAGCAATGCAAGACTGCTAAGTCAGTGCTGTCCACATATACATATTTACCATATATGCAACTCCATGCCCATACATATGCTTTGAATTTTGAAGCATACACCTGTCTGCCTACACATTCAGTTTCTTTCCCAGTACACAGTTTTGCAAGTTTGTTTTTATTTTACATTTCAAGGAATAAAATTGTTTTGTTCTTACAGTAAGTGATATATATATGTTCACTTCATAACATACCACACCATTCATTAATGGACTTTGTATGCTGGCAATAGATACTGGTGACCTAGCATCTTTGGACTTGTTTTCTCCATTGATAATAAGCATTCAAAAGTGTTTCAGATTGTTGGCATGACGCCTCATGCCACTCAGTGGATGATGAGGAGGGTGAATTGTTATGATCCCCCAAAAGAGGCTATCCCTGCATGGCAGGGCTGCAGAGGCAGTAAAGTCACAACAATGACTCAGAGGAACAATACAAAACAATATATTGGTTTTCCTTAACAACAATCAATAAACAGTGTGAATAAAGCTGTTTTGGTGTAGGCATTATTTTCTTACCAACTACTTTAAGGCACAATTAGGTAACATCTGTCAAGAAGAGGAAAGGAAAAGTGAGCAGCAACAGGAAAAGATAGAGGGAGAGAGAAAGATGAAGAGTAAGATATCACTGTCCTTGGATCCAGCAACATCTCACAGGAGCAGTCCAAATCTTGAGTTCTTCAGTGGTGACTGAACACCAGATCAATATATTACTGTCCCTTTAAACAATTGGGATAGGGGTGGCATCCCCAATTTACATAGGAAGCATAAAGAGGCAGTGTTAATTTGCATGACGTCCTTCTAGTGTGTTATCCACTACATACCTCTCCTTGATGCAGTCCTGAAGGGAACAGTAAACAGGGAAAAGACATCATCCCACCCACACAGAATGTTTTTCTTCCTAATGTTAATTTATCTGCAAGGAGCAGGGCTTACCTTGAGCAAGGGGAGGAAGATAGGGCTATTGAGGGCCACTGAGGGCCATTAACACCTCCTCCCTCCAGGTAGGCCTTGCTCATTCTCCATTCAGGTTTTATCACCACACAAGGTTTGAGACATTAATAGTCAGGCTCTTATACATGGGTGCCAAATATATTAAACGCCAGATCCCAGGTATCAGTTGTGGTACTTATGAGGGAATTGACTGATGTAGTTGTCAAGTCATTCTCCATGATTTCTGAAGTCATGGCAGTCAAGTGAAGTCTTGAGCAACTGGAAAAAGGGAAACATTGCACCCGTTTTTAAAAAGGGCAGAAAGGAGGACCCCAGGAACTACTGACCTCACAGCCTTATCTCTGTGCCCGGGAAGATCATGGAACAGATCCTTCTAGAAGCTATGTAAAGACATATAGAGAACAGGGAGGTGATTCAAGACAGCCAAAATGGCTTCACCAAGGGCTAGACCTGTCTGATCAACCTAGTGGCCTTCTATGATGATGTCATGTCCTGAGCTTTTAGGATGATTATTCAAGTTCACCAATTCCTAGATGAGGCTTAAGCTGAAATGACACCAGGGATCATAAAATACAGGCAGCATACCTTGTCAGCAGGCACTGCAATGTACAGCTACCTGTCTTAGGAGAAGATAGAGAGAAAGAGATAGAGAGAGAGAGAGAGGAAATAAAAGTTTCCACCCATCCTGGGTCCTGTGTTGATCCAGCCAGCCTAGATGTCTAGTCACAAGAGGATGCCACCTGAGGCTCTGATTCGTGTCCTTGTATAGACTGCCTTACTTGTCCTCTGAGTGGGCATTTGGACCATCATGTTAATTAGATGTCACGCACAGTCCACATTTCCATGAATCTTCCTGGAAATGGGTTGGTGGGTTTGGGGGGGGGATGTCACTGAGAGGGTTACTTCTCCTGCCAGTGTGACCCTTATTTGATTCTCCTTCATGGTGCTTGTGTTGTGAAGATAATTCTCTTTTCCCCACCAGCTTCTTGCAGGTTGCTCAGGAAGTTTGGCCTTAGAAAAGTTCTCTTACTTCCATCTTTTCTGACCATATCTTCCTGCTCTTGCAACTTTGGCGTGTCTTTAAAAATTATCTCCAGGATCTGAATTAGACCAAATTCTTTTAGTGAATGTTTGAGACATTAACTCTGATTCTGCCAGACCACCTCAAGTGACGACATCAGTGGAGAAAAGGAAGAGCTACAAATGTCATCTACATGGACTTCTGTAAGACCTTTGACATGATCACCCATACCACTCTTCTCTCTAAAGTGGAGAGGTATGCATTTGATGGATGGACTGTTTGGTGGAAAAAGAATTGACTGGATGGTCACAATACAGAGAGCAGTGGACAGCAGCTCAATGTCCAGATGGAAATCAGTGGCAAGTGGTGCCCCTCAGGGGTCTCTCCTGCAACCAGTGCTGCTTCATATCTTCATCAATGACATAGCAGCATCAGGTGCACCTTCTGCCAGATGACACCAAGCTGAGTGGTGCAGTTGACATGCTAGAGGGACATGATGACATCCAAAGGGACCTGGACAAGCTTGAGAAGTGGGCCTGCGTGCCTTGTGAAGGTCAACATGGTCAAGTGCAAGGCCTACACCTGGTTTGGGCCAATCCTTGTTACCAATACAGGCTGGGTGATTGATGTGATTGAGAGCAGTCCTGTGGAGAAGGACTTGGGGGTACACATGGATGAAAAGCTGGACATGAGCTGGCAAAAAGCCAACCATATGCTGGATTTGTTAACAAGTCATCAGAAATTTGTTTTTCATAGACTAGTTTCTTTAAAACAAAAACCTGTCTTTTGAGATGCAGTTCTTAGAGAAATTTGTGGGTGGAGGAAGTTGTTTCTTATGTTTTCTTGTGAGAAAGGCAACTCCAGATTTTCACCGATTCGCAGTGTACATTTTGCACTTCAGTGCTATATAAAGTAATGAGAACTGAGGAGATGTGGAATCAGGAAGCAGCTACCCTTCTCACCTTATATTCACAATATCATGCCTGTAGGCTATGGCAAAGACATCCTGAAAGCCTGTTATTATTAATGGAAAACCTGAGCCTTTGATTTTTGTACAGAATAGTAAATTGCATCTCATGTGATAAACACCAACACTATTTATTTAATATGTAGCAGGATTTTAATTGTTGCCTTACCCTTCTCGATACAGCTGATTTTATTTTGTCACCTAGACTTGTTCCACATTGATTTGGTGGCATCTGCTGTGTACTCATGTGGTAAGATGAACAATGAGTTATCAGGCTTTCCACTGACAGAATTTTTCTTTTTCTTTTTTTTTTTTTTAACATGAGAAACTGGATACTTTGCAGAAAAGAGGTAAGTCCTACAATAAACAGAAAAAACCTCAAAGATTCCCCTTGCCCTATGTCTTTCCCTCTATTTCCCCAGCCACCAAGCAGTGCATTTTGGGCAGACTTCTGTGCAGTGACCTTGTCATCTATGTCCTGCCATGATTTCACTACATTGTCAACATACCATGTTCTCAAAATGTAAAATATCCTACTATAGGAAATTTGACTCTATCAGTATTACAATAACTCCAGTAAACTACAGAAGAATGTGTTTCATGTCAGTGGAAGCAGGAGAGCTAGTAGATTAATTGGATTCCTTTTTAGATGAATCTTCTATGGATCAGCAGGTTTATTCAGAGTTACTTAAAAAGCAGTTAACATTCCATTAGCAACAAACTGTGATCTGTGTCAGCAGTAAAGCTCTGTTCAGTCATTTATTTTAGAATGAACAGTCACTGCAGGGAGAAATAAAATTATTAAACTTCTCACAAGCAAATAAATAGTAAGGCAAATCCAGGATTTTCTTTCTTATTTTAAATATTAAGCCTTCCTCCTAGGAATATTTATTACTATAGAGCAATTTTTTCCCCTGATGTTTTCTGTATGCAGGATGAGTCAGAAGTTTCCATTTCTTCTGACAATTTGGGTTTGTGATAAAAGTGAAAAAAAGTGCATGCTCAGATTTGGCTGCTGCCATGTTATTGTACTCAAGTAGGAACATTGTTGTTTCAGCATTATGTCCTCTGCTAACCTGGCCTCAGTCCCAAAGAGCTGCCTTAAAATAATACCTTTACTTGCAGCTAGCAGTAGAAATGTACATTGCCCCATGCCCCGGTGTGCTCTTTACGTGGCTATGATGACTTTCTTTGCTCAAAGCAGTCTTTATCTCCCAATTCTCCAAACTCAGACAAAATCTACACTGACACAGGAGTTAATATTAGGCTCTTAGGATTCTTGAAGGGCAAGTTTGATATTCTAAAACCTTTTTATAGCTAGTGAGATCAGGTATAAATAGTCTTAGAGTGTCATTGATACCATGCCTAGCCAGACATGAGCAGTACAACCAATCTTGAAATCTGAGTCACACAGCAGCAAAACCCACTCCAAGCTGAGCTGCTAATGGCAGGCATCCTAAAAACATTTCCATGTTATCTTTTTGTCATTCTCCTGTGTGGTATTGTGCCAAATAAAGCTCAGCCAAGCATCAAACAATTAGAAGTTTGATTGCTTTTGTATTGTTTTGAAGCTAGTGCTCCAACTGCATGGTCCTGCAACCCTCTAGGGCAAATCACTCACACTACTGGACATGTCACATAAAAACAGGAGCTCAATGGTTGCAAAAGCTGCAGAGTATTTTAGTAATGAAATGTATACCCCATTCCCAAGATAACTAGTTCTACATTACAAAATAATGTTGTTTCATAAGGTTTTGATCCTTTTTTTTTAAATTGCACTGATAGATGAATCATTATAGAAAGACTTAAAGAGACAAGGGAAGAATTATAAATAAACAGATGGTGACTACACTGATTAGCCAATGTGCATTTCTTGTAAGCCAGTAACAAGCAGATGCACAGCTTAATCATGTGTCACGTAAGACTATGATTAAGACAATGGCCAAGTCATATTGACTTTGAATAACTACTTTTATTTTGTGATTTTGATATTTATATGTATATCGAAATATATAAGTGGGGACAGTTTAAGTAATTTTAGATGTCTAACTGAAATTAGCAATTAGAAATTAGGAGCTGTTATTTGTAGTAATAACCAATATCCCCTCATTTCCCTGAGATTCTACTGTACCTGCACAGATTAACATGAAGGGAGATACTCCTTTATTCATCCTTTTCAGAAGAATAGCATCCTGAAAGATGTTCTAATGTGGAGAAACAAGGTTAGTTTTTTCCTCTTCCAGTTTCTGCTAGTGGCTGCCCCGGTGTAGCATGACAGCATAGAATACATTGCAAGGGCTTCTTCAAAAGCTGTAACCTCAAGACTGTGTTCATTCTCTCACATATTATTTTTTTTTTTTGGTAAGAAGATTATGATACTAAATAGTAATTAGAATAAAATCATAGCTAAATTACGTAGCTTGCTGGTTTTAGACCTGAGCCCTAACTGCAAGGATTCTGTTTAGACCTATCTCCAATAGTTAAACTCCTCTGCAGATTACATTTTCCAGGTGCAGTGTGATAGCAAGCAGTTTGGCCTGCTTTTCTGAAGCTCAGATTTAATGGTGGATTCAAAAGCTTTACAGTGAATTCTCCAAGTTTAAATAACAAAAGGAGCATTTTATAATCTTTTCTTATGTCAGTTCTTTCCTTCTATGAGTTGAAATTCCAAGATTTTCAACATAACTCAGTAATTCTTGTACAAAGGAGGGAGAAAGTAATAAATAAAACTGATCATTACAGAAATCTCCCAGTGTTGCTTCTTAGAAACTGCTTTTTAGGGGGTATACTTAGAATTAGCCCTTCTGTTATAAAGAATACAGTCACATCACTGATGGAAGTGCAAAGCATCAAGCCAGGAAGTAAAAAGGAATTTATTTTTAATTGACAGTTTATATGGTCAGTGTAATCCATAAATGCATGTAGTAGATACTGTGTAAAATATGGTGGATGCTACAACCACATAGTTACAATGGCCTTTCTTTAAATCATCTTTGCAGTATGTTCTTAATGTCAGAAGACAAGTTTTTAATTCTGTTTAAGCTGTAAGAAATAAGCAAAATGCAATACATTTTTAATATTAGGTACAAATTCAGCTGATGATGCCATTTCTTGCATATCTCTTGAGTGACCTTGTACACATTGAAACAAAACCTGTAATCCCATCCAGAAAGCATATGTTATGCTTTGCTTTGAAGGTAAATAATTTAATTAAACTGCACCTTTGAAAATGCCCCTCTGTTATTAACTTATTGTATAATATTCACCTATGGATTTTTTTAATGTTTGAGTGTATGACAGAATCTGAAAATCTACTACATGCAGCAGAAGATACAGGCAAACAAACTGTGAAATAAAATTTCTGGAGTGAGCACTATTTCACTGTTAAGTGATTCACCTGTATGCCACATGCTAATCAATCTCTCAGAATTACAAGGTTTTGAGCATCCTGCAAACAAGTGTAATTTTAAAAAGGAAAGCAAAACTTAAAAAAAAAAAAAAGGCAAAACAAGGACAACAAAAGGTGTTATAAAGAAAGTTTGTCACTGAAATATTTTCTGAACACCAGTTTCACCAGTTGTGAAACCATTGCATAATTGTGATCCATACATTCAGATTTCTTACACTTGCTTCTTTCCTATATGCAGATAGAGCCTTCCTATGAAATCTAGCTGTATTTGTGTTCCCTGTAGCATTTAAGATAAATATTGCAATAGCTTCTTAGGTTTTTTATATATATACCAGATACCACTATTGACGATATCTTTCATGTGTTGTGTACTGAATTTTTCAGGCAGATTTTATCCTTCCTTCATATTACCTGGTTGCTGACCAAAACAGGACACACTGCATTTAAAAGAAGATATTAAATAGTGCCATTGCTTTTTTATATATTGCTGACATTTTCTGTAGTAGCTTCTCTAAACTGTCTGGCAAAAACAAAATCCTCAAGCACATTGCGGTAAAATGGTTTTATTGGTGCTCATTTACACTGACCTACATAGGTTCTTCTCAGGTTCCCCGTACCTGAACAGTGATGGTCATTCTGTATTTGTGCCAAGAAAACACTTAATCTGTGCCAAGCCTTTTTTTGTTATTGTTGTTTAATATTACACCACCAAAGTAAAGGCACAAAAACAATTTACATTTTGTTAGTAAAATCAGAAAAAAAACAATCTCAATGAAGAAAGAAGGCAGGAGTTACCCATCAGTTATCTTACAAAGCATGTCTGCCTAGATCTAATTTTCAACATTACCTCCAGAGCAAAGAAAGCCTGACTACCCACCTAAAGTCACCCATGGATGGGAAGAATGTAAATGTAAACACAATATGAACGGAACCTCTAGTTTGTTTATTTTAAGATAAAAAGTAAAATCTGGCTCCATCCCTCACTGGCTTTTCATAACCTACTATATTTCAATACGCTAAAGCACTCTCTAATATTTACTCAACACAAAAGTACTGAGTGGGGACATTTTTTTTTCATTCTGTGTTATGTATAACTATCTTGTTGACATTTGTATAATATACATAAATTGTTAGGTAAGCATCCAAAATGCCTCACAGAAAAATAAGAATATTACTAGAGCTCAGGCATTCTGAATCTTCCATATAAAACATACAATCAATGCATATATAACTGCTTTAAAAAAACAAACAAAGAAAATAACCAAAGAAACCCAAACAACAAATAAATTGTACCTTCTTTTTATCTGCAGAATTTATTTGAAGAAAAAATAACTGATCATAACTTTCTCTATTTTTTCCTCCGGACCAAAGGTGCCCCTTTGATTGGTGAGGATACTCCAGTGGTTCTAAGTTTCAGATTTTCACGTAAAAAATTGTGCTGTCGAACTGTGGCTGATCTTATGTAACTGCTAGTAGAAACAACTTTTGCTGGCCTTGTAGGTGGTTCAGTCTGTGGAGGCAGTCCATTGATTTCATACGTCCACTGCATTGATTGTGTCTGCAGATAATGAACAGAGACATAGAAAAAAAAAAAATCAGTGATCAAGTACCTTGAAAACTTGACAGTGATTTACCATGCTATGTTGATTTCAAAAAATATTTATCCTTTTCCATGTAAGTCACTGGAATAACAGAATAAGAATTGCACTCCCAGAACACAGACCACTGATATTGCATTTAACTTTATTCAGGACCAGGCATAACAAAGATGAGGAATTTAGCTTCCTGACTGATCTAAAATTCCTTTTCTATTTAGTAAATCCCATAGCACTGTATGTTGCTCATAGATAATTATTCCATAGCAAAATATAAATGCCTTAGGTTTATACAGTAGTATTAAATTGCAGCTCTGGTATTGGTAATAATGGTATTATCAAATGGTGGAATTTTAGCATCAAAACAATGAGCAAAACTAAAAGAGAATATCTCTGAGTACGCACAAGAGAACTGCAGCTTCCCATTGAAATGTCTAATTTGAAGCATATTTATGCAAACTGAAAATGACCATTTGCTTTCTGTTTATAACTGGTCTCTATGAGTGGAGCATATGGTTCTATATCATCTCTTGTAAGGCTGGAGTACTCGATTCTTACTGAGTATGCGATTTTTACTACCACATCCCAACTATCCATACTTAAGGATTACTTTTTCTATGCATATGAAGGCTATACTGCTATCTCTCATGCTTCATTTGTGTCCTGAAGCAGGATTTTGGTTGCTGAAAAATCATGTGTAACCATTGCAGGTATTTCAGTAATTTTTCTTTCAAACTGTATCACTTCAGTTCTTGAAAACAGGTCTTTATTCCAAGTCTTTAGCATTTTCTTGTCATTACATTTTAGCTTTAAGTATTCTATTCTCATTTTCTTAAAACAAACAAACAAAACAACAGCAACAAAAGCACACAAAAAACAAACCACAAACAAATATCACAAAACCCAATGATTTCAAATGATATGTCATTATGTTCAGCTTTGTATTATGCAAAAGAAAGACAAAGCATTGCTTCTCACTTTAGGCATGGACTGTAATCTCTTTATGCTCAGCAATTGGAAATCCCAGGTTTTATGTCTAGGGCTTTTTTTGCTTCCATGGCAGAACTTGTAGGGAAGACTGAGTAAAAAATATGGCATGATGTAGGTCTATTCATACAAGTGATACTTTTTTTTTTTTTTTTGGTACAGAACCTAAACCATGGTGCCTGTACATAGCACATACATATATAGTACACAGTACACAGCAGACTATGACTTTGCAGACTTAAAACAACAGAGTCACATTAAGTGATATTCCTAATTCCTAAGATCTGCCTTTCCACATTTGGGACAGCACTGCAATCACGCAGCTGTGCTGCTTGTGGTTCTACAGTAGGTTCATTGGTGCTAGACTTTTGCATCATACTGTGTTGAACTACAGAGACGTGGGTTGTAGGATCCACTTTTCTCTCTTGCTTCAATTGATAAAGGTTTATTATTACAACACTTGTGATTTATGTTCTGCATCTCCTGTGTGAAACTAACTTAATCCTCAGAACAAAAAATTATTTGCAGATATAACCATTATACCTAACATCAGTGTCATTTTTCATCCAAGGAAACAAAAGTTTAGAAAGGCTGCATATACTCAAATTGATTGGGAAATCACTGCAAGTCAACCTTGAGTTTTTCCCTCAAGCATTTAGTTAACAGTCCAGCTTCTGACATGGCTGGCTTTGTGGCCCATTTGCTCATTCCAGTTTGAGAGCTCTGCTTCTGCTTTGATGCTGGAAGTGTCAGTATGCCAAAAAGATTTGGCCTATCAAGAGGAGCAACACTATCCATACAAATTGTGACAAATTTTCACATACCATAAATGCTATCAACTGTCTCCAAAGCGTAAGAGTGTTTCGGTCTGTTTAGCCAAGTAACAAGTGATAGGACAAGAGGAAATGGCCTTAAGTTGCACCAAAGAAAGTTTAGATTGGAATAATTTCTTTACTGAACAGGTTATCAGGTACTGGAATGGCTTGCCAAGGAAGTGGTTGAGTCCCAACCCCCCCATTCCTAGAGGCATTTGAGAGTCATGTAGATGTAGTGCTTAGGAATATGGTTTAGTCTAGGTCTTGTCAGTGTTAGGTTAATGATTAGACTAGATGATCTTAAAAGTCTTTTCCAATCAAGGAAATTCTGTGTGTGTTTGTCTAGTTATTTATTGCATTCTGCCAATTAATTACTATCTAGGTAAAGCCCTGCAAAAGCCATAGTTGACCTTCTCCATCTCAAACATATTCTACAGTCATCCCATTATTCTAACAACATAATGAAGAGAATAAAAAGGTGATTAGTGTCTCTCTGACTTTAATAAATTTTGTTAAATATCAATTTTATATTTGCCACTGAAAAAGTTTGAATGGACATGTAGAGTAGGGTTAATGGTTGGACTCTATGATCTTGAAGGCCTTTGCCAACCTAGATGATTCTATGAATCTATGATTCTATATGTGCTCTTTCCCATTGTTTTAATTGTTACCCTGTCATTGCCAAAGTCTGTTTAAGGGATACCATCACAAGCAGTTTTGCACTCATATTGCAGCTATTCAACAGGAAGCAGTTTCAGACCATTCAACTGTAAATCCTTTGGCAAAGTCTTTGTGCTCTGCCTGGTACTGTATAAGCGTTTACACTATTTCACATATAGGCTGCATATACTTACAGCTCTTAAATGTCATTACCATATGAATATTTAATTATGGTGCTTTTTCTTAGACAACTGGTTTTAAACAGTATTTTGGTAGCTGAATATATACTTTTCTGTGCTAATGTTGAGAGAATACATGACCTTTTTTTATGTATATTTTTAAAGAAATGTTTTTTAAAACCTCTACTTTAAAATTGGCAGTACTGATTTTGCATAGTGTCTTATGGTCTTATGCAAATAAGATTAGTAAGCATAAGATCTTAATAGATATTTCACCATGCATGTATAATTCTTTAAACTTTCATTACTATTCTACAAAAATCAAAATCTAATTTAAATTTAGCATTATTCCTGTGCAAAAAAGGCAGATTAAGTCATCTTTACTCAATCTTATTTAATACTGTGAAAAATCTAGTAAGTTTACTGACTGTAAAGATAAACCCCAGCAAAAGCAGGTGTGACACAGACTAACATTAGTATCTTATGTCCAAAATTATGGTTGTCATTAAGGAAAAGGAAATCACCCTCCAAAGTTAGCCAATTGTTTTATTAATTTAATTGTAAGATTAAATGCTGTATCTTTCTTTTAGTATGTGAGATGATCAATTCAGTTTAAAGAAATTGTAACCTCAGGGTCATATTTACTGTGTGCAAGTCTCATTGATCACTTCAAGGACAGAGAAAAGATCTGATATGCATTTCAGCCAATGATTTAGAACATCAAGTTGCTAAAAAATTATTGCTGTTCATGAAATCCACACATATTGTAGCTTTACTGTCTATAGTGTTAGTAATTGTTTGAAGTGGGATTAAAACACAGGTGGTGGATATGTCACCTCTCAACTTCATTTAGCATCAGCATCAAAGAGCTGATATAACCTTCTGGGTAGTAATAACCTATATTGCTTGCTACACAAATATCCTAGATTGTATGTTCTGTGAAAAAGTTTGTGGCTTCACTTCATGAAAAAAACCATCTATTCTGTTGCTGCTGTAGGTCTCTGTGTTGCTGCATCAGGTCTCATTCTGTAGCAGGAGAGATTGCTCTTTCCCTGATGGGAACTCCTTGAGTTCAATGGGGAGAATGTGGGCATTATCACACGAACCCTTTAGATAGGATCCATCAAAACCAAAGAGCAATAACAACAACAACAAAAAAATCCTGATTTATCATCTTGAACTATGGTAGCCCATCTGTTGTAAAACGTGTGCTATCATCCAAGACAGCTTGAGACAGTCATTGTGAAAGAAAATGTGTATTTATGTACTGATACACTGAAAGAATGACTCTTGTTTTACTTCAGCATTTTCTGCTAAAGGGGGAACAAGTATTACATGAATTGAAAAGACTTACTGTAACTATCAACTTGCGTTAGTGCTTTGTTTATCACTAGAACTGCCTAGAATTCAGTAATTTTCAAGACAGCCTAGAATTCAGAAATTTTCTGAAAGCCTTAGACACCCACAGATTTTTACTTTACTAGAATATTTAATTTCCAAGGCCAAAATACAATGTATCCAAATGCTGCTGGAGCCATAAGTATTTTCTTCAGGATAAGGCTGTACAGCTTAACTAAACCAACTATTTTAACCAATATGAAAACTGCAGCAAGAACAAGTCTACCAAGTTCAGAATCCTTGCAAGAGCCTTGAAGCTGCTGCTTTGGGTTTCCAGGTCAGACATACTTCAGCAAAGGAAAAGATGGATCAAGTTTTAGATTTTTCTGGGGTGGTGGAGAGGAGAGAGAGACTTTGAAAGGTCATCTATATACAATCATAGAATGAGGATAGACTATTTAATTTACAGCTGTATTTACTTGCCTAAGAAGTGGATTAACATTTTCCAAATCAGAGGAGTTCTTACTCTCTATGTTTAAGGCAGTGCAGTTTTTTTATCAAATTTGGAACAATTCTAATACTAGCAGGGGTTGTAACAAAGAATAAAGATGAAGGTATTGAATCTACTTCAATCTACACAATTTACTAGAATAGAAACATAAAAGAGAGTGTCTGTTAAGAAGATATACCAAATCTAAACACAGGTATTTAAAAATTCCAGGCTCCCTGCAATACATCTCTAGGCCTATTTCACACGTAATTTAAGAAAGACCAGACCATATTCTGAATGTCCTTGACAGTCTGAGGAAGGATTTCCTGTTGAAATTAATAACTTCCTCTTATGAAAACTTCAGAATTCCTTATGACTATAACCTAACTGAAGTGTCAAGAGAGTAATTTGGCTCACCTGGTTGGATTAATGGTCATCTGCAAAGCTAAATCTTTCTGAAGACTATTTTGAAAATTCAAAAATACATCTCATTCAAATGAGATGCATGCTGCAACTTTTTACTAATTGTCATAAGTTATTCAAGAAAGTTATTTAACTCAGAACAGTCAGCAAATAATTTATATAAAAATGTTTTTTTTGGTATTCATCCATTCTTACAGACGGCTCATGATTCATACTATTAATTTGCAGAACACAGATAATTAATGTGTATTCACTGTAGGCTGGAAGTGCTACTGAGTTACATGCTAATTAATTCACAGAGAAACCTATGTTAGGGGGCTATTAAATGTTGGGAGCATGTGTCAGGAATTTTAAGGTAAATGGTATTCCTGTTATTGTCCAAACAGTGTTAAGTCCAAATAAAATTTGCAAGACTTCCAAATAAGTCAAAACACAGTAAATTACAGATAGAGCATCCAATATTCCCTGATCCTTTCTTTGTACTACAGTGGTTGCAAGAAAAAAATTACCAGCTATGATCACCGCATACAGAATGAAATGAAACCAAAGCTTTATGTGAACTGTGGAAGAGCAAAGTCAAGAAAACTCATGGATCAAGATATGGACAGTTTAATAAGTGAAGGAAAGAGGAAAATATCAACAAAACCAATGGAAAAAAAGGTGCTGCAAAGACAAGTTACCACCTCCCACAAACAGACCAATGCAGCATCAGACTCTGAGCAATTTGTAATGAAGAAGAAACTTAACAAGAATTTTCTTAGCTTAAGGAAATATTTCTAGATTGATTAATGGAGGCTTAATTGACTTCTGCAGTTCAAATATTAGCTGTTTCACAGCATTGCTTAGATGTAATACAATCAATATCAACCAGTCTTTCAGCACTGGCAATGGTCTGAATATCCCCATGCAGCAGTGGTTCCCTTATTGGTATCTTCTTTTGGCATTCTGAGAAGTATAGTCTCTATAAGCAAACTAATCTTTCCTCATGCTTGTGAATCAAAAACTGTGAGTATTTATTCTGCACTCAAAATACAGTGCTACTAATTATAGGATGTGCTACATTTACTGCCTGTAATGAACTTTCTGGATCTCTGTTTTTAATCATAAAACTCATGTCAGCATCAACCAGTGGCAAGGGACACAGGTGATGTCTTACTTAATGTGAAACTACTTTGATTATCCTATTAACTTTGTTATATTTTTTCTTGCTCATTCTGTTTAAAAGAATATCATTAAACTATGGTAATTAACAAATCTACCAGGAATGATACAGCACATATTTTCACCAAGCTACTGAATATGTAATAGTAACATTTTCTGTCAAGATATGCCAGTTTGCACAGACAAGCTTAGAGAAGCCACACCTGCATACTGTGGCTTGCACATTTATTTCCAGAACAGCATGACAAATGGTTCTGATATGCTATCTTCCATAGGCTAAGTTAGTGATTATTCAGTAATGAAGGTGCACAAGCCTGGTTTCTGGAGGGCTTGATAATGTTACCTGCAATCTGGTTCACTCTGACATCTATTTTATAATTTAAGACTTATTTTGTGTGCCTTCTGCATTAGTATATCTCTGAAGTCTCACCCATGAATTACAAAGCAATTGCTCGCGTCTCTAGCTGAATTCAGAACAGTGCAAGCAAAATAGCTGTAGGCCAACTAGAACACATCCTTTTCCAAGGACTTGCCAGCCACCCAGCTGCTACACCTTGTGTCTGGCACCAGTTCTTGCCCCAGGAAGCCTTCACAGAGTAGCCACCTGCCACGGCTGAGTCTTGCCACCCCTAAGTTCTCTCAGTTTCCTGTTCAGCTTTACCAGCACATCACAGACTATCTGTGTCAATGTGGTTGAGGAAGCCTTTCTTCTCCTCACAGCACTTTATATCTTATCTAAGAAGCATGGTCTCTTCAATAATTTATCATTAGTGAAAATACATTATTTTTCAGTTAGAATTGTGCTGCTTATGAAGGCTATGTGGAAGTTTGATTATGGAATAATATCTATTTAAAAAAGCTCTTCAGGTACCACGTCATTGTTTCTTACTTGTAGCTTGACTAGATTATGATGTACTCTTTCACAGCTACAGAAGCAAACATGATTTTTTTTTTAGTGGCTTATTATTATATTTCATGCTTTGATCTACATATATTTTAAAAGTAATTTTCTATGTCACTTTTGCACAAATAAGATTCCTAACAGTTTAAAAAAAAAAAATTATGTAACTTCAATTGTTTTGATATGTAGATGACTGAGAAAAGAAGTTTTAATGATAGTTAAAAAAACATTTAATTGCTTCAAAATAATTGTTTCCTACCATTAATAAAATCTACTGCAAGTATTCATGAACATTAAAGTTTTAAAGAATCCTGAGTTCTCAGCAGGACAGCTATTCAAAAAGTATTGTGTGTACAATATTTGGTTTTACTATTTACAACAAATGAGAAGATTACTGTAGGAACTTTCTCCATTATCCTAACCTCACATTTTACTTTACAACATGATTGTAATGACCAACATGAAACAAAGAACTTACACTGTCATCTCTGCTACTTTACAGCCTAATTATCACTGTTCATTGAAGCACAGAAAAATGACAGTTCTGCTAATCACTATTCATGGAATGTAATAATAAAAATACATTAACGTTAGGATTATGACTTTACCCACAGAAATGCAAAGGAAATTCTGCAGCACGGCTGCTGTATTGCTTTACTACAGAGAGGCAACACTGTAAAAGAAAATAAGCTTCCTCACTGTTTCTAAAATAGCCCAAAGCCTCAGCTATTATACTGGCTAGAAATGTGCAAGAGAAACTCTTTAGTGTTAGGTCTAACATTAATTGCATTTCACCACCTCCATTATCATTCCCCCAGATAAGAGTGATTTAATACTGGTTTTGCCATCTAACTACCTCTATCTCCCTCTGGTCACTAATGAAAATTATTTTACCTAGTAGGAAAGGCAGAAATTAGTATCTGGTATTCTCAACGTGTCATCAAGTCTTATTTCAGTTCAATGTTGAGAGCACAGCAGGAGAATTACACACAGTTGCAGGTGCTCTGGCTTACGTTAGCAATACTGGAATGAAAGCCTGTGTGGATAGGAAAGGGTAAAGTCTGGTGGACACAAGTAGACTATCAATAAAAGCAAAGAGAACACAAACTTCATCAAAACATTGCTGAAACAACTTAATACTGAAATTAAAGTAAGAACATTAGAAATATCTATAACATGCTGATGGTTGAAACTGTGCTTATGAGCCTTAAGAGTCCTCAGTGTATTTTTGAATATATAGGAACAGACAGGACAAGATGTGATCTGATATGTATATGTAATATGTATGAGTGAATTCCTACACTCACACACACTGACAAAGGTGGAGATGTAAAGAGCCATCTGCTTAGATCATAACCAGATATCAAGCTGTGAGTAGGTGTAGGTTAAAACTACAATTACTCAAAGCCCATGTGAACTGATAAATTCCTAAAGAGAAAATCTGAATAACTTGAGTTCTTAAAAAAGCTAATAATAATCTTTGACTATCTCGTTTATTGCTTCCAGACAAATTTGTTATGTTAAAGCTCTTTCTTAGGGATGGAGCTTAAGCCAATGACAAACATTGCTAGTACACTTACATGTGTCATGCCTAAAAATAGGAGTTCAGTTCAAGAACTACACTAGCAATTTCTGATCTCTGTAGAGGTGTCATATAGCATTATGAAAATATAAAAGACTACAGAATAAATCCAGTCACTTATTTTCTTTATCAAATGGAAGACCAATAATCATCACTGCCATTTGTATAAAAAGACTAAATTAATCAGTAAAATAAATGAATACAGTAAAAGAAAACAAGTAGGAGGGATTAAAGGGACTTCTTGTTTTTCCAGGATTTGAAGTTCTTATTCACTGTTGTACAAGTTGTCTCTCAGAGAGATAAAACACTGTAGTCATTTGTCATGCATCTTTTTTACCAACTTTGTTTTGACCATCTTACATTTTAAATCAATATTGCTGCTTCAGAAAACCCCCACAATTTATAATAAGTTTGTGGTTTCCTGCTGCTGTATTTTTCTGACAGTTTCCTTTTAAAAAATTACTTAAACCATAAAAGTTAATTCCTGTAGTAATAAGAACATTTATACTGCAGAAGGAATAAATGTCTTCAAATGTTTCCTGACCTTCAGACTTACAGAAGCTACTTGACTACAAAGTCTTTTTAAAAAGTTATTCCTGGATTTGTGTTCTGAAATTCTGTGTTCTACAGTTTAGTTACTAGCTTCTAGAGCCTTTGATTCTAGAAGGTATAATGCAAGTAAAATCAACAACCTAGGCCTCACATATTAAATTACTCCTATATTCTCCACTAGTTCTTAACAGGATTTTTTTGATTCTGAGTGAAAAGTCATTCTGTCATGTTGTCTATGAAGTTGTGGCAAAAGCATAAAGAGAAGTATCTGTTTCTGGTCATAATGGCAAAGAGATAATACAGATATCAAAATGTAATACGTTTTTCCAGCTTGTCATGAGTTAACTTCCAAAATTTAGTTTTATACTTGTCCCTTGTGAAGATAAGTAAAATAATCACAGGACATTAATTTGTGTGTTTCACTGCTTTTTTTTTTTTTTTTCATAGCATTTCTTTTTTTCCTTCCACTCTTGAAGTTGTATTTGTGTATTGCATTCAGGAAGGCCTACCTGAATTACAAGTGTTGCTCTATGTTTCTTGCCATACATCCTTGGCTTGAATCCCACCATTATATGGGTTCCCACGGTGCCTTCTGGAAGAAGTTCTCCAGCTTGTGGCAACACAAGGAACTCAGGATCACTACCTGCCAGGAAGTGCGCGGTGAATGGTTCTGGGTACCTACAGAAAAGCACAGGAGGGTATTGAGCCTTTTATGGTATCTTAATATAATTTATGTACAACCCAGCATTTAGGCCACCATGTCACATGACTCAGGAAACTTGGCAGCCTATATAGAATTCATCCAGAGTATTAATAGCATTCTTACTTACAGAATAAATATTCTGTAGTAATTATTTACATTTATTTACAAATAATTATAAATTTTATACATAGGGACTTGCATCCTGTTCTTCCATTTCAAACGTACTTACACAATATTATAATAACTACAGAATACTGATAGCATTTGTCACTGACCTCTAAATATATAATAATAGTGATAGAAATAAATTCTATGTAAGAGTGAAAATTCACTTCTATTTAAAGCCCTTCACTTTTCAAATCTCTAATCAAACTGACAAGCCAACCATTTTATTAATTTTTATGACTAGAACTGAATTTGCAGTCTTGGAGTGTCACTAGACAAGGGAGTTCTGAAAGCCTTGAAATGAACCTATGGAAAATAATTTCTATAACTGTTTTTCACACTTTTCATATCTCATAAACTAAACACTTTAAGATACTGCACTAATAGTTAGGTTGCTCTATTGATATTATTTTATATCTCTTAAAGAATTTCTGTCATAGGTATTGCAGATCTTGTCTAATTACTAGTTTCATGGCAGTAGTGTTGCACCCAAAGAAAATGTCTTATTCTTGATAAGCAGCTGATGACTATAAAACAATCTTAGGCCAATCCCAAACTGAACCCTGTCTATCACAGTTTCTCAAGGACTCCTTGCCATGATCTTTTTCAGCATGAAAAGAATATGCATTTCTGTATGTTGCAGTCAGGCATTTTCCTTTTAGTATTTGTATGTGTTGCTGAGGACAACTCTATATTATTATCTGAACAGAAAGAGAACAAAAGAAATTGAAACTACAAATACAATAGTATGGTCAAAAAATAATTCACAATACCCCGCTGCAGTAGAGCAGGGCAAGTATTATGCATGTTTAAAGGAAACACATTTCAGTCGATAAAACTTAAAGAGTGAAAAACTAACAGCATCTTAAAGAAAAGCTGTTCAAATCTGTTTATTCATGGATTGTCACACCAGAAATAACACTGATTTTCAAAGAAAAAAAAATCACAAAGAAGTGATATTTAATATTTTATGACAATTCATATCTCTGCAGAAATGTCCCACATTTCCTGGGCAAGCGCTATTCCATGGGTCTATGTCATCTTGTTTAAAAATAGCTCACCTTTTCAATATGTTCTCACAAAAGGTTTTCCTAAATTCAAAATGCTCTCATTAAAAAAGGACAAAGATACATATAGTGCACTTGCAGAAAACAGAAATCAAAAAGCTTCTGCCTCCTCAAAAAAAACCCCAACAACAACTGATATTTAGCAGTGCCATTGGACTTCGGTACATTAGCAGATTTAGCCTAGCTTTTCCTTTAGGGCAGAAATACTGAATGTCTGAAACTATATTTCAAATCTTATGACATCAAACTTATGCTGACAATCTCTTTTCATGGTGCCTAAAATTGTGCAGCTGAGTTCATAGCCTTGGGCCATAAACACTAATCCTGCTACAGCCTGAGTTCCCATCTATGTGCCATCTAAGTCTTCAATTTTCACATCTGCATTTCCCACAAAGACTGCTCAGCTGTGAATGATGAGAGCATCCTTACTACACAGAAAGGGTAGGCATGGGATGAAAAAGAAGTGATGCCTCTTCAACTGAGTAGCAGAGTAAAGCACTTGTCAAAAACATCAAACCTTGGTTCTGGAAATACAGACCTGAACACAGGTCTTAATTTCCAGCATCATTGCTCTATAGACTAGAGTTAGAAACATTTTAAGACAGCACTTTCTTTAAATCTCGTGTTTAGTCTGTTTTCTGGTAAGCAGTTAGGGATGATGACTCCTAATAAGCACTTTTTATCTTTGTAAGACATACAAAAACAGATAGACTACAGATACAATGACAAAATGCTAGGGGAGATGGGTCAGGCTGCATGCACAGAAGATAAAAGAAAATGAGGACTTCTGCAGAAATTACATTTTAGCAGGATGTGATGCAACAGTAGTTTGTTTTGGGGTTTTTTTCAGAGAACATAAGTGATTCCTGTAAACTGTTACAAAACACACAGGAGAAGCTATAGCTTTTAGTCCTGTTGAGGGGACCAGGCAGTTTAAAATGAAACAGTCACAAAACTGATCTATAATTGTGCACACAAGATATTTCCCAAGAAAAAGATAAAATATTATTGCATCAATCTTGTCAGATTTTAATTTTCATCAAGAAAAATTGAAAACAACAAAACAAAATACTTTAAAGAAAATCTGCAAGCTTCTTAACAGCACTGGCACAATGTTCTAGAGCCTTATGAGGAAAGGCTGAGACACCTGGGGCTCTTTAGTCTGGAGAAGACTGGGAGGGCATTTGATAAATGTTTATAAATATCTGAGGGCTGAGTGTCAAGAGGAAAAGGACAGCCTCTTCTCACTCATGCCCTGTGAT
>JANIJG010009461.1:18738-54989 GCA_024611175.1 Megaceryle torquata | reverse complement strand
TTTGACATCTCTGGCCAATTTGAGCTGAGCTTTTGCTTCTCTAAGTGCATCTCTGCACGCCCTGGCCGTGCCCCTGGGAGACCCCACCATGTCTGGGTGCTCTACGGCACTTGTCATCATTTCCATGAGCTCTTTGTTCTGCATGCACCATCTTCTCCCCACTAGACAAAAGACAGTCCATATTTTTCCTTTGAAATTCACAGTTTTTCTAACTTTTATCATAATGAGAAAGTGAAATCTTGCCTTCCCTAGAAGTCCTTGCAGCTCAAGCAACGAGTTGCTCCACATTTAACTGGCATGGTGCAGGGAGCTGCAGCTTGGCCAGTGGGTGTTTTTCTCCCAGCTTTTGTGCTGGCTTCACTGTTAAATAGATATCTGCAAAAAACACACTCAAATATTGTAAAAATGGGCTGAAAGTCCTGGTCTTTCTTGGATCATATGTTTATGGGCATAAAGAGCTTTTATGGGTAGACTAGCTTCACTAAAATTGGAAGCTCTCTTTATACCACTGTAACTCAATCTAACGATGCCTTCAGCTGGCCAGGCTCTGCTCTGTGATGAAGCTGCTCTGCTGTGGGCGCCTGTTACTGAGGCCTCCTGTATCCCCTCAAGCGTGTTTGCATTTCTCTTTTGGGTTATAAAGTCATAGAATCACAGAATATTATGGGTTGGGAGGGACCTCTGGAGATCATCGAGTCCAACCCCACTGCCACAGCAGGGTCACCCAGGGCAGCCCACACAGCAACAGATCCAGGGGGGGCTGGAAAGTCTCCAGAGCAGGAGACTCCACAACCTCTCTGGGCAGCCTGGGCCAGGCTCCTTCATCCTCTCAGTAGTTTCTCTTCATGTTGAGGTGGAACTTGCTATGTTCTAGCTTGTACCTGTTATTCCTTGTCCTGCTATTGGGCACCACTGAAAAGAGACAGGCACTTTAACACCCACCCTGCAGATACTTACAGACATTCATCAGCTCCCCTCTCAGGCTTCTCCAGACTAAACAGCCCCAGGGCTCTCAGCTTTTCTTCATAGGAGAGATGTTCCAGTCCCTTCGGCATCCTCGTAGCCTCCATTGGACTCTCTCCAGTAGATCCCTGTCTCTCTTGAATTGGGGAGCCCAAAACTGGACACAGTATTCCAGGTGTGGTCTCACTAGTGCAGAGTAGAGGGAGAGGAGAACTCCCCAGACCTGTTGGACACAGTTTTCTTCCTGCACCCCAGAACTGCACACCTAGACCTTCCATTGCTGGCCCATGGATAGCTTACTGTCCACTAGGACTCCCAAGGTCTTTCCATGGAGCTGCCTTCCAGCAGGACAACCCCTAACCTGTGCTGGTTCCTGGTGTTATTCCTCCACAGATGCAGGACTCTACACTTGTCCTTACTGAACCTTGTGAGATTCACCTTCGCCCAGCTCTCCAGCCTGTCCAGATCTCTATACCAGATCATGGTTGTGCCAGAGGGCTTGCTCAGAGCCAAGGGTCACCGGTGAGCACCCAGGGCCACACAGGATGGGAGACCATCCAGGGTCTGTTGAGTCCCAGCAGGGTCATAGCGGGGGTATCTCTGCCCTTTTGCCCTGAGGGTGTGGCTGAAGCTTTTGAGCTCTGGCTCTTTGTTGTCTCTCCTATGGAAAGTCTCTGTACGGAGCATTGAGCTCTTCTGGAAGCAGCTGAGCTGCTTGGCTTTGTGCCCGTTGGTGGGTTGGGTTTCAGAAGGGGCAGTGGGGGTGACCAGCAGGATAACTGTTGGGAAAGCCAAAGCTGTAGAGCAGTTCTGAGATGATCCTAGGCCCACCTGATGTCCTGTTTTTATCTGGAGCAAGTCTCTCACCCAGCCCTGTAAAAAGGTATATGGGAAATGGGGATCCTGCTAGACACAGCAAGGGTTCAGAAGGGGCTGAGGCCAGCTCTGCTGCCCTTCCTTGGCCAGGAGCAGTGTCTTTGTCTCTGGGCACTGTCTAGAGGTGTTCAGAGGAATCTCCACACGCTTGTCATGGGCATCACCCAGAACACACAGGCACAGGGTGGTCCTCTGAGGTGTGGCCATGCCTGTCTGCACGCCAAGGACCACATCACCCTTGGCTCTCAGGGAGTCCCATCACAGCACAAAGGTGCCAGTTGGGGCTTTTTGAGTCCTCCTCCATCTAGAGCAAGCTCCCTGCAACCAGTGGCCATGTGGGGAAGGAGACAAGGGGAAGCCCTGGGATGTGGTGTGAGCATTCTGGGGTGCTTGCTGATGCCCAGTCCCCCGGTGTGACTTGCCAGTCATGGGAAGGGGGGGTCTGCACCTCCCTGAGACACTGCAGGTGGCCTCCAGCCTGGCGCCAGCAGCAGCAAGAAGATCCAATTTGTCTCCCCTGCCTTCAAGTGGCCTCACTAAGCAAGTTTTAATTTTGTTAAATAAATATGAAGTAATGACAGTGGGGCTGGGAGCCAAATGGCCTGGGGACATCCTTGAGAGCCAGCTGAGCTCTGCAGAAGGGCAAGACTTGCTGCAGGAGCTGTGTGAGCTGGGGATGGCATTGGGCAGAGCCTCCCAGGGTGAGGGGGAGCTGCTGGCAGTGGGGCTTGGTCCTGGCTTGCTGGTGTAGAGCAGCTGTGGCTCCACGCTGCCGTGTGCTCACAGAGCCTTCCTGCCTCCAGAGCAATTTCTAAGTGGCTGCTGAACATCACTGTCAGAAGCACAGTCGTCTTCCCTTCCTAATTAGTGGATCAGACAGTAATTTGTAATCCTTTTGAATAGGAAGATCTTAGTGTCTAGCCCTGAAGCCTGGGCTGGACACAAGGGATGGCAGCACAGAGCAGAGGTTGCCCCACCCAGCAAGGTGTCCAGGCAGGGATGAGGCAGAAGGACTTTCTGCAGGGTCTTCTCCATCTCTGCAACAATTGCTCTCCCCTCTCTCTTTGGACCAATGCACCTTCCTCTCCTTTCTCCAGAGTTTTGGCATTTTCATTTTTCCTTGTGATCCCAAGTGTAAAATAATCACCACGCCAGCCCCAGCAGCGGGCTGACCCCTAGGCCAGCTCCCGCTTGTCTCCATGGTGGCAGGAGCTCTTTGCACCACTGGAGAGCTGGCTGGGCATGGTCACACTGGGGTTGTGATGAGCTTTGGTCAGGGAAGACCCCAGGGCAAAGCCATCCCAGTGTGGGTCTGGTCTTAGGTGTGCTGGTAAGCGTTTGCATCAAGGATGAGGATGAGACCTGGGAACAGAAGGTGGGGAAAAAAGCCAAGCTGAAAAATAAAATGCAAAGGAAGAGGGTATGGGGGCAGGAGGTGCCCAGAGGACAAGGCAGTGAGCAGAGCAAGCAGGAGCAGACCCAGGTTAGATGGGCAAGGAGAATAGGCCAGCATGGAGTTGGGCTGGACTGGCTGCCATCAAGAGCAGCACATGGAGCAGAAGTTTGGTGTGATGGCCATAGCCTATCCCAAGTGTCAGCATCTCTATGCCCTCAGACAGACCAAGCCATGGTCTAGGGAGCAAGGCAGAGGCTGGGGATGGAGGTGGGGGCTCACAGAGGGGTGACAGCATCTCTGCATGTGCAAGAGCAGCGGAGAGGAGAGTGCTAGTGGGGCTGAGATGGAGAATGGCAGCAGGCAGACCTGCAGGCACGGGGTGACAGGAGGTGTTGAGGCTCATGGGAAGCTCTGGGTTTATGAGCAGGGTAGGATTGGTGCTTTGGGCAGACTGGGGGGACCAGGGGTAGTAGCTGGGGCAGGGTCATGCAGCCCTCACCACGTTAGGGATGGCACTTGCTGCTGGTGTCTTTATCATGAATTGATCTGGGAAAAGCTTATTTGTCCTGCATGCATTAACCTTTATAAACAGCTTAATACGGGGTGCAGTTGCAAAGCATGGGAAGGGCTGTGGGAGTGGTGCAGACACGGCTCACGTTGTCACCCCAGGCATGAATAGCCTGGCCCTGGAGGGCATGGCCTCGGTGGGGTGGGGAGTAAGTGCCTGTGGGGGAGGCTGGGGGGACAGAGCCATCCCAGGTCACAGAGCAGAGATCGTGATGGAAGGAGACAGCTACAACCAGTGACTTTAAGGAACACCACTTTCCTACTGCATTTCTACAGCCTTTAGAAGAAAAGTGTTTATAATGGCATCGGTGACTCACGGAGCGCTGCGCTCACCAGTTAATGACTGAGCAGAGTTCCAGTGCTCTTAGTGATTCTGGCTTAGACAAGCTCAACCTTTCTGTCAGTCTCCCATTAATAGGGGAGAACGGTCTGGGGCATTCAGAGAGGGCAGGTGAGCAGCACAAGCAAGGAGGGCATCTTACTCCAGTTCCAGCTCTCCCCAGCTCCCCTGATGATGAGGGGGGTCTGCATCAGAGCCAGAGGTCAAAGGAGACAGCAAGTGATTTCTCAGGAAGGCTGGGGAGTGGAACACGTAGAGCCTTTAGAAGATCACCGCAGTTTTTGGTGCTCATTCTTGTAAACCACCACATAGCTGCACCCCAAGGGACCTGGCCACATGTCCATGGAGAGGGTGGTGAGAACCACCCAGCTCCTGGAGGAGCAGGAGGAGGTATCTGTGGCTGGAGCAGGGAGCCTGGGGAGCTGCACTCACTGTAGCCCCTGCTTATAAAGTTATGAATCTGCAGGGGAGAGGCTGCTTTGAAGATGAACTAGAGGTTTGTAGAAGACAAGGTTCAAGCCAGGCCTGGCTCCATGTGGCTTGCAAGGAAGGCAGCACAGGAACAGGGTCACCATGTCACAGGACCTTTGTGCACCATCAGAGTCTGGATCCAGAGAGGGACAGGGTCTGGTTTTCTGGGAGACAGTGTGTCCCACCAACATTCCCGGGTTCACTGCCCTGCTCACGGCCCAGGTGAAACATGCCTTTTGGTGTGTGCTGACTGCAGGAGGACCCAGCCTGGCCACAGCCAGGGCTGCTGACACCAGGTCGGTGGGGTACGCAAGAGCCCATCTGCTGCCAGCTGTCTTGTCATGGGTGAGCATCCCCAGCTCTCGCCCCAGCCTGCTGCGCGGCGCTACCCAAGCAGTGAATCACGAAGCTGGGGTGAGCAAGCGTGTGCAGGTAATCACAAGGAGCCTGTCATCACTGTCGTAGGCTTCACCATCCAACCCGCCACGCTTGTCACGGAGGTTTTTTGTGGCCCCAGGCATTTGCTGGCTGGTTGAGACAGACTAGAGGCCAACCCACTACAGGTCTGCCTCTCCTGGAGTGGGTCTGGATCAAGCCACTCTGTGTTGAAGTGGGAGTGTTGACACCAGCCTTGGCATTGGTTTAGATAACCTGCGGGATTGGTGGGATCAGGACTCCTTCCCTTCATGTGCCAGCAGCACACACGGGTCTGGTGTGCGCGTGGGGACCCTGGGATGGCTGAAAAGGCTCCTGTCCTCTGCCAGGTACATGCCAGGCCAGTTGTGAAGCAATTTTAGAAGCTCAATGTACAGATGAAAATGAAAAGAACGCTCAAGTGTGTGGGGTGGGGATGAGACCCACAGGAAAGGAAGTTGAGCTCCACATGGGTTACCACTGGTGCCCCCTGAACCACCCACCCACATCCCATGGGGGCTGGGGGGGCTGGAGGCTCCTGGGCTGGGATGCACACCCAGGGCCCTCCCTGGCAGGCAGAGAGGCCACATGCACTGCACTGGTCAGCGTGACCATGCCTTGTCTGCAATTAAATGTGTCCCTCCTGGCACTGCGACCAAGAGCCCCGTGTCTGAGAACAGACTTTCCTGTGCCCATCCATCTCGTTTGGCTGCTGGCTGCATCTGCATGCCTCCTAGCATGGTTCCTGCCCATGCTGGTCCCAGACCATGTCCTGAACTCAGCTGAGGGCAGTGCTGGGACTGAGCAGGTGGGGGGGTCAGGCCTGGGTCCCTTTGGCTGGGGGGTGGGGCCTGGACCCAGAGCTGCCCAGGTCAGAGGTAGCTGGAGGGGGTGATGCCTCCCACACTTGCAGTGCAGGGAAGAGGCTCATCCTCCGTCTCAACCAGGCATGTTCCAGTTCATGTGGACTAGGGAGACCCCTCCTCAGTCAGAGGGACTGTAAAGAGGAAACAGTTGGAGATTTCTGGGGGCTGCACAGGCTCCTGTAAGCCTGGAGCAGGGGCCTGAGCAGTACCTGGAGAGTGGCTCGAGAGGGGCTGCTGCCAGCATGCTCAGCCCAGCACAGACTTTGGGTGCCTGGGGAGCCAGGCTCCGTGAAGCAGCCCTGGCACCTGCACTGCCAGTGGATGAGGTGCTCATGCAAATCCATCTTCTTAACTTTAGACAGAATCATGGGGTGTGAGCTACTTGTTTTGCTGCTGGGTAGTTTGCAGTTGCCCCATAACCTCACTGGGCTGTGAGGTGGTGTCTGCTCTGGGCACAGAGCACCTGCCAGTGCTCAGCAGGGCAGGGGGATGTGAAGGGCCCTGTACACCCCCAGCTCAGCCCTGGCCCTGGGTATCTGGGGGTCTGAGGACCCCAGAGAGATCAGGCTGCTGGGGCAGCAATGTGTGCAAGTGGTGAACAGGGAGAATTCATTTAAATTATTATTTTTTTTTCTCCTAGCTTTCCCTTTTTCTCCCTAAATTACCAGATCTGGGACAGAGAAGTGGCTGTTTGCATTTGTCACACATACACATGATGTTACATCTATACATTATCTTGACATCAAAGGCAAAGTGTGACGTTTCTCTGGCTGTGCAGGCGAGAACGGACACTGCCTGCTTTTGGGAGAGAAGAGGTTATTATCAAAGGGTTACTGACAGCTCCTGGAAAGGAGAATGAGAAATAAGGACAGAGAGCACAGAGCAGAGAGCGACATTGAGGCGCTGCAAAAGCAAATCTTCTCCTGGTCTTTTCATCTTCCCTCTTTATTAAAGCAGGGCAAGAGTGAGCCTCTCACGGCATGGACTTGGTTATTATTTTAAGGAAAAAGAATCTGCAAATGTGAGAGCTGGAGGGACGGGGGCTTTCGTTTGGGAAGGAGACTGAAGGAAACCTATCTGCATGCAAAGCTTTACTGCAGTGAGGCTCAAGGTTAAGCCAGCCCAGCCACCTTGACCCATCTGGGTGGGTGCTGAGCTCTTCAGAGTGGGGATGCTTGTGCCACTGTCTCAACTCCTTCAGGAGTTCAGCACCTCACCCCCGTGGAGCCCAAGTTCCCAAGCACTTGGAGGGGGCATTTCCCAAAGTGCCCCATGAGCTTGAGAAGCTACTGAATCTTTGGCACCAAGGTCAGAACAAGCTTGGGCCGAGGGAAGGTGTGAGAGGCAGCACGTGGAAACAAACCTGTCCGGGCACTGGCCTGGCTCTGCCCCAGCTCCTGGGGTTGGGCAGCCCCACAGTAACCCCCATGCCCTGAAGTCCTTCGGCACATCCAGCCCCCTGTCCTTCCTGCCCTCCCTCTGCTCAAGGCCAAGGTGGTGAACTGCCAGGGGCCTTCCCCACACCCCCCTCCTCTGCCCATGGGAGCAGATGACCTGCTCGTCCCCATGCACATCCCTGCAGCAACTGGCAGCTGAGCCCTCTCCTTGCATGGAGTTATACTCACTGGGGCCAGCTGGGCAGCCTGGCCAAGGCAGCTGAGCTGCTGCCATGAATCTGGGCAACCAGGAGGAGCCTGCCCTGCCTCCAGCCTCCCAGCTGCTGCCTGGGCAGCCCCCAAAATTTGCCAGATGACAGCTTGCCTTCCACCCCAAGGAAAGCCCCAGCCACAGGGCTCCTGGGGCTTTCCATCAGTGCAAAGCTGGATGCTCCCAAGGGCTGTTATCCCTTCTGTGGAGACCTGCAGGCAGTGTCTACCTCCTTTCTGCTCCATCTTGCTCCTCACACCAGGGATGAAGCACAGTGGGACAGTGGCAGTGATGCTGCCCAGCCACACTGACTCCTAAAGGAGCCTGCATCCAGCCCTTGCTCTGCCCTGAAGCTCTCCACACAAAAGCAGCACGGCCAAGCTCCCCTCTGCTCCACACACAGCACATGTGAATGCAAACAAACCCTTCTCAGGGATTCTCTGCAATGAAACTGGGGATGAAAAACAGAGGGGAGAAAAACTTCCAAGCTTGAGACTGGTGGTAAATCCTGCTGGGGAGTTCCTACAGGGAGTCAGCTCTGGGGGGGGTTCTTGTGGAGGTGACCTGTCCCAGCTCAGGGAGCTTCAGGCTCAGTGCCTCCAGCCACACTCTGAAGCTGGTGGCACTGGTGCAGATGAGCTTGCAACTGGAGACCAGCAAACCACGGAGGCTGGATGTGCATGGTATCCCTCCCACTGAAGGTTTTCTTGTCTGTCTCAGGGGAAGCCTGGAATGCAGAAAGGCTCCCGCTGTCCTCTGAGAGGCCGAGGTCATTTCTGGGAGCTGGTACAGATGCCAGCTGCCATGTGGCTCATGCCCACAGCACCGTGGGGTAATTAGCTGGAAGATGGTCAATCAACACAGGAAATGGGCAAGGAAAGGAAGGAAGCAGCAGAGCTGTGCCCAGATCAGGGCCTGAGGACGATGCTTTTCTCTTTCCATGCTCAAGTCTTTAGCCCCTGGAGCAGTGGCGAGCGAGGAGTGGGAGCTCAGGCTGTGCTGGCTACCAAACCTGACTCGGTTCTGCATGAGGGTGCTGCAGGCTCCCCGCAGTGCCTCCGCAGTGCCCCCAGACAGCCCTCCCAGGCCCTCTGTGGACAGATTGTGTTTGTTTCAGCTCAGTGCGCTCATTAGATTAAAGTGGAAGAGTCGACCTGATCAAACTTGGAAACACAAAAATAAACGTGCTGGGTTCAGCAGATGGTGGGAGCAGCCTGGCAAGTCAGGAGGGCAATGGCAGTGTCCCACAGCAAGCACTTGCAGCAGCTGCTTCGCAGCAGCCCTCGGACACACCTTCCCTGCACCCCACGGCAGGCTCCTGCCCACGGTGCGGCACAGCGGGTACTGCTCCTGCCCCACGGTGCGGCATGGTGAGTACTGCTCCTGCCCAATGGTGCAGCACAGCGGGTACTGCTCCTGCCCCACGGTGCGGCACAGCGGGTACTGCTCCTGCCCCACGGTGCAGCAAAGGGGGTACTGCTCCTGAGGACAGCAGGGACAGTGGCCAAGGTGGTGGGAGGGCCTCTGGGCGATGGGGTGTGTGATGGGAGCTGGATCCGTGCCTCATGCTATGTGGTTTTTCCCTCCAGCATCTCCTGGGGCTGCAGCTTGGGCATGAGGTTTCTCCCTTTTTGCTTCCCCAAACCTCCCTGGGAGTGAGCCCAGGATCCTCTCCCACTGCTCCCAGGCAGGGTGGGGTGGGGGTCCCACACTCACCCCACTCTTGTTAACATTTACTGGGAACGAGGATTTGCAGAGTGCTTCCATCATACAGCTCTGCAGTGTGGACAGTTATTCCTCACCTCAAAGGACAGTGCTGGGACCAGAGGTGAATGGACCTGGGCACTACAGTACAGCTGCTAGATGAACATTTTATGGGATATTTACTTTGCTGTGATACTGAACTGCCTCTGGAGTTCAAGAACCACTGTAATACATCTGCCCCGTCCTTTCCAGATCATTAACACCCAGAATCCAGCTTGGCCCCAAAGGGAGCAGCAGTGCCTCTCCTCTGGGACCTTACACACTCCCTGCTGGCAGAGAAAACCCCCTCCAGCATTCTCAGGCCTCGAGCCTGCTCCTGTCCTTCCCTGGAGGGAGCCTGTGTCCTCCAGGCCAGTCACATTGAGAGCCCTCCCCAAAGTTTCCTAACCACCATCCACCCTCTCCAACACTGGGGGAGGGACCCTGTAGCTGAGATTTCAGCCAGCAGAAGGGGAGCTACTGGATACATCCCTTGTGTGCCAGGGCATCCCCATACATTGCTGTCACTCCTCCAGTTTCAGAATCATTCTGCCCCTTAGGTTTGGAGCTGCCCAGCGATGGCTGGTGATGCCTTGAACCTTTTCCTTAGGTAAATTCCTAATTGGTTTTCTAATGGGTCTCGGTCTGGGTGGGGGTTTCCCACTGCCCAGGGACTGGGAGTAATGGTTCTATCTCCTACTGAGCTCAATGGGAAATCTGCCCAGGAGGGAAGGAGCTGGTTGCTCAGACCCCAGCACCAGTGTCCCTGAGCATGCATCCTACTGTATTTGTACACTAGGGGACTGGACTCCAGCACTAGTATTCCAGCATGGATTTTGAATCCTCTGTGGGTGATTTCAGTTATTCTGTCCACAGTGGTCCTGGCAGCTCTCCTCAGTGACTGGATTGTGGTATGGTGGTTGTCTGTTGTGTGCATCTTGCTGCCCAGAGCGTGCTGCTGATGAACCAGAGTGTTTCTTCAGAGAATGGTGTTGCACTGTCTTACCCAGAGTCCCCATTCCTCTGAGGTGGATACTCTTGGGGCTGCTCTGGCTCCTAGTCTGCTTCTGTACTGGATGAAGAGGTCAATAGTCTGGGCATTGGGAGATACAAGCTCCATCCCTAGGTGTTCTCTTGACTCCCTGTCATCTCTTTGACCAGGTGTCACCCTTCTGTGCCTCGTAATGTCTAGTTGCAGGGCAGATGTTGAGCTCATCAGATGTGCTGGGGAGGGTCTTTCCACTGATGTGTAGTGATGGGAGCCGCAGTGTGGTGGAACATTTACAGAAGGGGCAATACAAGCCCTCTCTGTAGTGTGTGAGGACAACCCTGGGCCAGCCTCATGCTACTGGAAAATGATGGGGCTGGGCTGAATCCTTCTGGTTGCGCTGCTCAGTCTGGGAAACGTGCTCCTACTGACAGATGCTTTGGGTTTGCTCCAGGGTCTTGTGAATACATGGGGCTGTCCAGGACACTGAAGCAAACTGAAACCCAAACGGGGCAGTCCTGTGCTTTGCTTGGTAGCAGGTGACCTCCTTGGGATCAGGTGGTCATGGCTGCTCTCTCAGTCCCAGATGAGTTTTAGAGCTGGCAGAGAGTGACCTGGGAGGCAGCTGGATGGGAAGGCTCTGATTAATATTCAGGACCGAGAGCAAGAGAGATTGCCTTGGTCCTGAAGAAAAAGGAAGTAGAGTGTGTGGAGAGGTCGTCAGGCTGTGCTGGAAGGGTGTGGAGGTGGTGTGGAGGTGGCCTGATGCCCAAGAGGGAATGTGGTACAGCAGTTTGTGCTTTCTGATGAGCCCAGGGTCAAATAACTGCAGTGGTGATAGAAGGGTGTAGAAAGTCACAGGGGAGGGATGTTGGGGGTGATGGAGCTGTGACCTTCCTGGTCTGTCCTTACCATGGCAGGGAGAGGTGGCTGCTCTGTGGCTGACAAGTCTGACCACTTCTTAGTCTGTCTATTTAGAAGAGGTATGCCACTGGGCAGTGGCTCACCTTGGCTCCTCCACTCTCCCAGCACCATGGATGACTCTTATCCTGAGGCTGTCACACAGTCTGGCTGGTGGTGCAGAGGTGGCCTGTGTCTGCTTGGGACCTGGTGCAAAGAGTGCAATTTTGAAGTCTTCTGTCTTGTGAACTCGATTTTTTTTTTTTCTACCCAAATGTCTTTCCCCCCATTGCCAAGAAAGCTGTCTGATCAGCAGCAATTAACTAAGCAACTGCAGTAATGACCTTTATAGTGTGTTCTGTGTGGTCTCTCTGAATGCCCTCAAGAAGGATGCACCAGATGTTTGGGGATTTCTGCTCTGCAGAGGTAGGGCCAGGACATGAGAAAGCACAGCAGAGGATGCACAGGAGGGGCTGTGCTAGGCGGGCAGTAACGGTCACTCTGCTGAACTTCACCTGCCTCCACGTGCCTCGCCTCAGCAAGCAGTCATCCTAATGCTGGTTGGCAGACCAGGCGTGGGCTGCGGGACCAGCACCAGGGTCTCCCACCAAGGCTGGGAATCTTGGAGCTCAGCAGCTGACTGTGGCTTTTCAGCTTCAGTAGGTCCTGCAAGCCCCTGAGGCTGCCCAAGTTCATCTCAGCTCTTCTTGTCTTCCTGCTGTTCAACAGCACATCCAGGAAAACGCTGGACTCAGGTACTGCTTTCCCATCCATCATCAGTGATTCTCTTTTCATTTGCTTTTTCGGGCTTCACCTTTTTAATCCAGCTGTCTCCTGCATTACAAATGTTCTTTCCTCAATTACTTACACCAAGCTGCAGGGCTGTCTCCATTCATCTCAGGAACATGATGAAGCTGTGCACTCAGCCAGGGCTTCACCAGCCGAGTGCACGAGAACCTGCACCAGGAGCTGCCTCCTGCTTTGTCAGTCCTCACTTATGCCAAACAGATTGCACTGGCATGAGGGGTGGTTCCACCCTGCGCTCTCACCACTGACCACATTCCAGGTGGCTTCTTGCCCACCTGACACATGGGCCCTCCAGGTGCAAACGTAGTGTGGGAGCAGATTGCTCTCCTCAGCCTTCATCAGAGGATGCAGGTCGACACTTCTTATTCCCTCCCTCTCCTGTGGTGCTGGTGTGAGGATTATCTCTAAAGGGGCACAAGGAAGAAAAGGTGCCTGGCTTTCTCAAGAGGAGCAAGTTAGAGATCGAGCAGCTCGTGTCTGCTTTCTTGCAGCAGCTGTCGAGCTCCTGTCCCATCCATGGGGATGGGTTGGAGATACCCAGGTGGTGATGGCTCTCAGTGAATGCCTCTGAAGGAGAAACAGAACTTTGCAGAGTGCATGTTGCCTCTGCCCCCACATTCAGGAGGCACAAGAAAGACTTCCCAGAGGAGGGAATCCAGTGTCGGCTTGGAGCTGAAGTGCAGTCAGAGCTGGGAGGTGCCAAGATTCCCTTGCTGGAAGGAGGGACTGCGGGGAGAGATCCCACCCTCCTCTAAGGTCTCCCGATGAGAACAGTGCTGTCCTTGTTTCCACTTGGGATTTCAGGCTCCTGATATGAAATAGGAGCTTTTGGAGCCATCCTCTGAGTCCTGTGTCCTGCCCTTCCTAGAGCTCCTCCACCTCCTGCACTGAGGGGGCTGCAGACATGGAAAGACGGGTCATGTTTGAAGGTATGTGCTGAGCTGCTCTCAGGTGCTGGGGCACGGCACAGCCAGCTCTGCTGTGCTGCTTTCCAGACTAGGGACCAGCTCAGACCATTCCTGCACCAAGGCTGCTTTATCCCCACCTCTTAATGCTCTTATCTTGAAGGCTCCCCTCAGATTAAAGCTCGGGCAGTTGGTTCCCTCCCTGGATTTACAGCAATGCAGTTTTCTTCCTCTAATCTGATCAGAGTGTAAGCTGCTCTTTTCAAAGTGCATGGGGAGGACAGATGTGCATGTCACTGGTGTGGTGAGCCAGGCTGACTGAAAGCAGTAAGAAAGATGGCACTTCTGACTGCTTTCATGGTTTGAACCCCATTTCTCCTCTGAGCCTTTGAGAGCAGCTGTGTGCTGTCCCAAGTGCACCAACAGTCATAAGGTGAAAGGTTTGCTTTGGAGCAGGGTGAGTTGCTTGCCATGCTGTTGACATTCCTGGACACACTTGTGAAGCTGGAGCCCAGTCGTTGGTTTCTGATGGTCATGATGACCCTGGAGTCAGGGAACAGTGCTGTCCATTTCAACAGGACCCCAGCAGGGGTTCAGGTGACATCTGAGGATTTGACTTCAGCAGTGTGACCACCACCCATTCATGGTGGATTTGTTCCCGATGAGCTCATAAGTCCATGGCCATATTTGAAGCAGGGCTGAAAAAGCCAGAGCTGGACTTGCATCCCTGCCAAGTTCCTTCTTTGCCTCTGCCTCTTACTCTGCTGACGGACTGGGGAGCTGAGACTGTTCCTTTTTACATGGATGCCTACCTGCGAGGGCTCTCCCAGGGAGAGCCTGTGATGGGTGCCCCGTGGGTCAGCCCCAGTCAGTACGTTCCCAGGGAAGGCAGGGGCACACAGGGAGCCAGGGGTGGCTGGTGAAGAGGAGCGTCCATGGGAGATGCTGGATATGGGTCTGCTCTGAACCTGACAGCTGGTGATACATCTGGGGTCTGTGTACTTTGGAGCAGGAGCATCTCTGCTGGATCCCTCCCTCATGGGGTGGGCCTGAAGGGACCTGGAGTGGGGGAAGGATGGAGGAGGATGACTTTTTTCATGACAGGGAAGGGACTGGGGTCAATCCAATGCTTCCCTGGACTCACACTTGTCTTTGTCCTCCTCAGCCCACGGAGCCTGGTGAGCACGGTCACAGAGCTCCTGCCTGGCTCTGCCCACCCTGCAGCCCGCACATGGACCACCAACGTTCTCCAGCTTGCGAATGACGGCAGCGTTCTGGCAGAAGAGTCACCTCGGAGAGCAGCATCCGGACTGTGAGTGCTCCGGCACCGCGAGCAGGGCAGGGCCTGAGGCAGAACCCCCACAGGGTGCCAGCCCTGCTCTGTGGGGTTTCCTTGGGGCGAAAGGCAAGAGGAACCTGTGGGTGTTGGAAAGCTCTGGGCTTCTCTTGGGATGCTGTTGCCTTGTGAGCCAGAAAGAGAGCGGCATTGAAGGAGAGGTACTGCTGGCAAGGTAGAGGAAGACTGGGGTGTCTGGGGTGCACGGGTGAGCTCATGTGAGGTCCTGGCATGGCCCCAGTTGTCTGGGGCAGAGGGTGGCTGGGGGACTCTCTTATGGGTGTGACTGGGGGCAGGCAGAGCTGTGATGGTGCCCGCTCCAGGTGATGGCTGTGGCTGGAGCAATGCCAGAGCACAGGAGCATCCAGGCTCCTGGGGTGGCTGCGGGGCAGAGCCCAGGGCAGCCATAAGCCAAATAGCAAATAGGTCCAGGAGGCACCTGCACCCACCAGGTGGGATCTGTAAGGCTGCCTCTCACCATGGTTTGCTTTCTGCTCTCCGTGCCTGTGACCGTGAGTTCAACTACACATGTGGTGGTCCCCAAGGTCCCTGACTTGCTGTGGGCTAAGTGGGTGAGAGGAGGATGCAGATGCTTGACCCCCTCTGGCAAACCAGAGAAGGAGGGTTCTACAGGGAACGCCTGCAGCTCTCAAAGCCATGGAAAGACTGTATTTCCCCCCCAAGGAGCAAGATGAGCTTGTACAGAGGGCAGAGCTCTGGATTCAAGCACATTGTCACAGCTGCTATGGTCCATGCGGAAGAAACTTGTTCTGAAAGCAGCAGACACTTGAGAATCAGTGAACGGGGAGGGTGAACCTATGCAGGAATAAATCCCATGCCTTCCCCATGTCAGGAAAGATCTCCTGCCACGTCCCAGTGTGTGACACCAGCTTCATCAGCACCTCGGCCCAATCTAAGCATGCCAGAGGTCTTAATTTGGCCTCCCAAAGGGTGAAGATGGTCATAAAATTCAATAAGCATCAGGAGCATGCCAGGGCATTTTCTCTGACAGCCCTGGAGCCTTGGTCAGTAGCAGGCAGCTGTGGGACCCCAAGGGCTGGGACACAGTGCAGGGGCTGGTGCGGATCCTGATACCACCTAGAAGTAAATAATGGCTTCTCCAAAGAGCACAGGCTGCTGGAGAGCTCATGGCCCTCACAGGCTTTCTTGTAGTTTCTTGTGCTTTCTTGTCCTGCAGCTACTAAACCCCTTCTTTGAATTGTTGCAACAGGAAAATCCATTGTTTTTTAACAAGTTAGTCTTTCTTCCCACCATCTGGGCCAATAAAAGAGTGTCTTTGTAGCATTCTGGGGTCACTGAGAAAGAAGAGTCACGTGCTTTTCTGCAGGTGTCATACATGGAGGTTTTTCCTTAACATTGAGGCTCCAGCAAATGGTGCAGAGGTCTCAAGATTTGGGTGGGGATGAGAATGGAGGTCAGGCACACAGCCATGGAGGGATGGGCTCTGCACCTGGGATGGCTGCTGTGTTGGATGAGGATTGAGAACCACAACTGCAGAAAAGACCTTCCCCAGCTTTCCTCCTGGACAGCACATGCACAAAGAGCAAAACCTACCAGTGAAACTGAGCATGTGGTTCAGTGGTAACCGAGACACGGTGATGCTCCAGGCAGCTCCCACACACTGCAGGGCCAAGGACAGGGAAAGGGCCAGAAGGAAATGAAATCAGGCGGGTTTGGGTGACTCCTGGATGTTACTTCCAGGAGGATGGGTGAGATAAAGATTTGGGAAGAGAGACCTGAGAGCAAATGGTCATGGTCTGGATGGGGCACAATGGTGACTGGCTGCATGGGGCAGAGTACCCTTAGGGTAGGAGAAATCTCTGGGAACACCCGTGGACACTGGGAGAGCTCCGCACCAGTGGGACTGTCGCTCTCCCACGGGACCTGCATGGCACAGTGGGAGCACCAGCCTCGGTGCCCTCCCGCTAGAGCAGCGGGTGGCAGGAGCAGGGCCCTGCCCTGGCCGGCCTTCCCCGCTCCCCGGCACTCACCCATCTGTCTCTTGCCCTTAACTGCAGTCTCTTGATTTCTCTCTGGGTTCTTTTTGTTGTTTTGGTTGGGTTTTTTATGTAGGTGACACATGTTTGGTTCGAAGCACTTAATTACCTCTTGGGATGCGTTTCATTTATTCATTAAGATAGAAATTGGAGTTGTCAGGTTTGCTTTATTTTGCTATTTTTTCTTCCTTCTTTTTTCCCTTCTGTGTTTTTGTAAGGAAAGGATTGAGAAAAAAAACCCAACATATACCTCCAGGATGTGTGTGCCCAGCATCTCTCCTCTGTGCCTTCCAGCCTGTGAGCACAGGAGTGGTGATGAGGAGGAATGGTCCTCCCTGGCAGCCTTGGAAATCAGAAGCTGAATCGCAGTGCTGGTGCTAAGCCCAGCTCCCACACTGCTGCTGTGGAGATGCTGGGAGAAGAGAGCCGTGTGCCAGGTGCTCTGGCATGGAGCAGAGTGCTTGAGATGGGGGGGTGCTTGCAGCCTGACCCCCTGTGCCCAGGCAACCATGGTCCTGCTGCAGTGGGCTGCCGAGTGGGCAGGGGGATGGGTTGTTCCTCAGGCTGCATGGTGCCCTTGGCACCTGCCTGGGTGCTGGGGAAGCTGTGTCATGGGCTAGAGACGTCTCTAACCTGGATGTGAGAGAAGTGCCCTGGAGATGTCTTTGCTTGTGTTCCTGTGAGGGTCAGGGCCAAGGATGTGTGCACAGGACATGCTCCTGTCCTGCCCGTGTGACTGGAAGGTACCCACTGTGCTGGTATGGTGGTGGACCCCACGGTGGCATTTGGGGATGCTGTGGCTGCATGGTGTGTTGGTCTGTGGGAGGTGGTGCTGGTATGTAGAAGATAAAGTGCCAGGAGGCAGGGGGCAGAGCTCAGGACAGCCTGAGCATAGCTGCACTGCTCGATTGTCTTCCTACATCCTTTACAGCATGGCCAGGCAGTGGGTTGGCATCCAGGGTGATGATTCAGTGATGCTCAGCAGGTAGGAGCAGTGGGCATCTCCCTGTTGCTAGAGCTGCCCTTCCCACTGTGTAGGACACATGGCAGGAGAAGAACACAGTGGTGGGATGTGTGGTGCTCCATCGGTACAAGCCACCTCTGGGTGCCTCTGGCCTCCTGTGTTGTGGGGCAGGCTGGAAATGAAGGGCCAGCCCCTCCCTGCACCTCTTCCCGGAGCAAAGGTGCCCCCTCATCGCCAGGCCGGCAGCCTTGGCTGGGTTTTGTGGTTGGTCATTTTCCTCAGACCTGGCGAGGACAATTGTGCACGGCCAGGCCTGCTGCGTGCCCATTCTCAGCCAAGCTCACCATGAGCAACCCTTGGCACAGCAATCCCATGCAAGTGGAGATGGAGCCACTGAGCATGACCTGGAGCTGCTCTCCTCCATCTGCTCACTTTGTGCCAAGGAGACCAAACCCCTCCTGACACCCATCCAAGACTGGCCGGATGCTTCAGCACCTTCAAGATGCAGGATTTTACTCATGGCTGTCATAAGTGGGAACCTTCTTGCAGTTTCTGCACAGGGTGGACAGTGAGACTTGTCTCCAGGAAGGGGATTTGGATCCTTATCTCTAGTCAGGACTTCTGCTTTGATAACCTGTCTTGAACGTCTCAGCAGGGCTTTGCACTCACTGCATTTGTCTTTCTGCCCGGGGAATTTGGAACCAAACCAACCCCTTCCAGCAGACACCTGGCTGTAGCACAATCCTCCTCCTTCTGCCTATAGACTGTGAGGAACCATTAACTAATTTAAAAGAGAAAGAAGACTTGCACCAGAGCCCCCCACCCCTTTGCTTTGTGTCTCTGCACAGAGGCCTCGATGGTCGGTGTCAGTGATGGACAGTTGCAGAAGCCCACCCTGGGCTCTGGCTTTGGGTCTGGAGTTGAGAAGGAGCCCAGGCTGGGTAGGTGGGGCAGCAGGGATGTATTTGCTGTGCTCCTGCAAGGATTTGCCAGGGTGGCTGGAGGGGTCTGCTGGCCTGCAGGAGAGGGACACAAAGCTGTTGTGCATTGTGGGAGAGAATATGGAGTTTAAAATAAGGAGTGAGTCTGATTAAAGGTCACAGAGCTGTGACAAGAGACAGCTAAGGTCTTCTTACTCCTAATGGTCTTCCTTGTATGTTGAAGAGAAGCTCAGTCTAAGGCTCCAGCATTGCTCCATTGACTGCTGCAGGCAGAGCCAGTAACTGGGAGCAGGAGCACCCCAGGGCTTGGTTCAAAGTCAGGGTGCAGCCTGTTTGGGAAGGACTAGGGGATGGCTCCCCTACAAAGTCTGCTTTCTTGAGTACAAAAGGAGGTGGTGGAAGAGAAGGGGATGGCAAGTACTTCCACTGTCCAGCCCAACAGCTGGCCCATGCCCTCCAGGTTTCCTCTGGAGAGGAATGTATTCCATGAGCACTCCTGTAACCAACATGTCTGAGCACCCGGCTCTCCCAGCGTGGCCGGTGCAGCCCAGAGCAGGGGTGTTTCTGTAGGGGTGAGGGTCGGCTGGGCAAGGGTGTTCTGAGCTGTTCAGCCAGGAGAGTTGCTAGCACAGAACAGTGTGAATAACACGGAGCCACGAAATCTGGCACCTGGCTTGGAGGCTCCAGCCCTTCTTTCAGAGGGAAGAGGTCTGGCCTGCTTGCAGAGTCAGCTTCCATGTTTGTATGTGATGAGCTTGTGGGATTGTTTTGGTTTGCCATGCTGAAGGGCACTAGTGGAGACATCCTTACTCCCTCTGGAAGCTTACTTGCTTAGGGACTGCATAAAAGCAAAGGACAGACTTCAAGGCTTCTGTTGCCCCAGGCCTCATGTTTTCAAAGGAGCATCAGTGCCCAGACCTCAGCAGATCCATCTTCTGGCTGGCACAGGAGTAGAGTACACCTTCTTCCCTGTCCCCCCAGCCACGTGCTGGAGCTCACAAATGGAGATCCTAATAGGTGCCTGGTTACCTTCCTTGATAAGTACCAATCCAGACAGCCAATGGATTTGGGTGGTGTGTAGATAAACGGTGGAAGGACAGATGGCCAGGTGAATGGATGGATGGATGGATGGTTTGTTCTGAAAAGCTGAGCTGAATAAATTCAGAGAGGGGAACAGGTGGATGCTGTGGTGGGGAGGATGGGACTGCAGAGGCAGACCTGCAGGGCCAGCTTGGCCAAGGGCAGGTGGGTCTGGCACCTGCTGACCCCACATGTCCCCATGGTGCTTCTTATCAGAAGCCTTGGTGCATGAAGTCCACTCCCAGGTCCCTGCCCCAGCAACGGCTTTCTGCTGCTGGGGACTGCTGCTCCTTGGTTTTAGGGTTTTCTGGTCTCACTCCTTCCTTTTTCCTCCTAAGCTCTCCTCAGCATGAACAGTCCCACTAGGAGCAGGTGGACTGGACCAAGAGACCAGGCATTTTCTGTCCCTTGGAGAAAGTCCTTCTGAGAGCACTACCTCCCTCACTCCATCCCCCTTTGCCTGGTTTCCAAGGGCTTAGAGGGAAGGAGAGTCATGGCTTCTAGAGGCAGCATCTGCCTTCCCTGTGAGAGGCTCCTGGTCCAAATGGGCTCACTCTAGAGAAAGCCCCCTAGACATTTACAGAGTCTCAGCTCCACAGTGCTCCTGTCCCCTTCACCCTGGGGCTGAACCCTCCAAAGGCTTGACACCTGTAAAGGACTCTGCAGACACTGTCCCCAGGCTTCCACACTCTATCGGCCGCTGAGCACCTGTGCAAAGGAGCACAAAACCAGTCTCTCTCTCTCTGGGTAGTGCTGGCCAGTATTGAGTAAGGTGGCTCCTAAAAACTTGGTGATGGGGGAACTTGAGCACCAGGAAATGTGGGCATAGTTTTGCTGTGGATTCCCAAAAGATCTTCATGGCCCAGTAGTGTCTGGCAAGAGAACTTGCTGTTGGGTGCATGGAGCGGGTGCTGGGTGTTGGAGATGAGCGCATGTGGAGATGCATCTGTTGCTTGGGATCATGAGTAACTTGAACGGCTCGCAGCAAGAAATCACACTCCTGGGGGCTCGGAGCACAGCCCCCTCTACAGACCAGCAGAAACAAGCAGCTGGCCCAACACCATATGCCAAACAAATCCCCCTAGTCCAGTTTTCTTCCGACCTGGGTCCTCCAGCCGGTCCGTCGGAGGAGCTGCGCAGGAAACACTGCTGCACCTTGCCCGTGCCTCTGCGTGGCACCAACGCCTCCCGGAAGCGCCCTGGCCCACGCCGTGCAGGGGCTGCAGCCATGCGCCGCGAGCGCTTTGCTCCCTCCATTTCTCACAGCTCTCGTTCTGCTGCCAGCCATCCTCCGCAGACCGGGAAGCCTTCTTCCCTCTGCCTTCTCCAGGTTGGAAGAGAGAGCTCAGCCAGGGCTATCTGTGCCAGAGATGAGCACAGGAAAATGGCCATGGATGGTTTCTGCTCCCAGCCAGGCTGTCTGCTGGGGAAGCTTTAGCTTTATCTACAGAGCCAGGCTCTCCCAGGGCCAGTTCCAGAACCTGCCTTGGGCAGGAGAAGGTGCCGGTGCTGTTCCAGACCCCTTTGTGCTCTCTCCAGAGTGGTTGTTTTCCTTCCAAGCAGCACTGCAGTATTCGAGTAAGAAGGGATTTGCAATGCAGAGAAAAACCTCCCACCCGCCACTCAGCAGCGTGTGGGCCGAGAGCAGAGCTGGGAGCAGCTGTGCTGCTTCGCTTTAACCGCTCGGGCTCGGTGGTCCTCCCGCCCGTGCCCTCCGGGCTCAGCCACCGCGCAGCACAGGCTGGGGCAGAGCATGGCTCTGGGACCCTGAGCCCACCAGGTGGACTTCTGAGGGTGCCCCTGGGACCCCCTGGGACTTTGTGCCCTGGGGGATGGACCACGGGACCACGGAGCAGATGCCGCCCCGCTCTCAGCTCGTTCGCAGTTTGCTGCCTCTTTGCAACATGCGTTCTTTCCCCAGTCCCCTGAGCAGGGACCAGACTGCTGGCTTCACCTTGGGCCTTCCCTGGAGACCAGGACATGGAGAGCCCTACAGGGGAGGTAGAAACAGTGAGATTTTTGTGTCTGTGATCCAGCAGATCAGTGTGTTACCAGAGAAAGTGAGTAGATGCTTTGGCAGTGGGGCACTAGAGAGTGGGCCCAGAGGACTCAGAAGTGCAGCAGGTTAGTCCTGCAGCAGGAGAGACACCACTCCTGGTCCCCTCAGGTCTGGGCATACTTTGCTTTCTTGCTGGGAAAATGAGGATGGCCGGTGGAGGCTGGTTTTGAAGGGACAGTGTGTGCTTGGTCATGGCTGTCCCCCACTCTAGGCTAGGTGGGAGGGGGCACCATCCCCAGATTTGAAAGCCAGTGCTGACCACATGTTCTCTCCTCAGAAGGCCACCACGCTGTCTGCTCCCCAGGGAAGCTGTAGCATCACCTGCAGAGAGAAGGAAGCCCCCTGCCAGGCACAGCGTAGCTTTTTTGTGACCTTCTCAGTCTCGTGGTGGGGCGGGAAGCGTGTGGGTGATCCCAAGGTCATCCCTTCACTGGGCTGTGATGAGGGACATCACAGTGCTGCTGCTTTGCACCTTGGGCTCCTGACCTCACCTCCAGCCTGGAGTAAGCAGGCTGTGGTGGCTTACAGAGCTTTCCCTCAGACTGAGGGTGAGCCTGGGGATGAGCTGCAGAGAAAGTGCTGCAGTTGCTTGGCTTCAGGTGCCCCTGAGCCCAGGTGGGACCAACATCACTTCTGTGCCTGAGTGGAAGCAGCCCCAAGCATACCCCTACCTCTCCTCCCACGCTCGTTCCTCCAATCCCCATCTGAGTGTGGGGCCTGAGTCCCATCCCTGGGCAGTGGGAGCAGAGGGATCACTTCTCTCTTGAGCTGTCACATTGTGCTGTCACCTTGAAGAGTCAGAGTGTGGCCTGCAAGGGAACCACTGCTGGCAGCTGGGCTCCCAGCTGGAGTCCCAGTTGCTGAAGAGGCTGAAGGAAGTAAGCCATGCCATGAAACCCCATGGGGTTTATCTTCCAGGAGCCAAAGGGGCTTTCATTGCTCCCCTCATGATCTGCAAAGGCTGCTGGGTTGCTTTTGCCCCCCTGTACTGGAGGGTGCTGGGTTTCTGGGCGAGCTGCAGTTGTGGTGGCTCAGCGCAGCGGGCTCTGGGTGGCTGCAGATCAGGGGACACTGTCCAGCCTCTGGCAGGGAGAAGGTTCCTCCCTGGGAGTCTCTGCCCTGCGCAGGCAGGTGCTGCGCTGCAGGCGAGCCAGGAGAGGGGATGGCTGAGATCATTGCTTTCTGACAAAGCAAAAAGGAGAAGGACACGCTGCGCCCACCCCAGGTAGGGTAGGAGGGGAGGAGTTGCTCTGGCTTGCAAGGGGAGGCAGAAGACCCTGTGCTCTCTTGAGAGCTGGGACCTCACTTGAGGTATGTGTTTTCTTGCTCGGAGCACAACTGTCAATGGAAAAGTCTCAGTACAGACTTCAGTGCTCAGAAACACTGTGGGCTGGGACATTTTGGGGAAGATTTTTAGCTGCAGCAAAGAAATTTGGCAGCTTGGAAGCAATCTAATCATCCTTCTCCCATATGCTTGGTTCTATTTAAAAGGGAGCATGTACCCGATTTCTTCCGACCAGCACGGTGACATTTCCAGAGTGCGTTTGGAAATAAATTTGGCATCTGCTGTCACAATCTCAGATTGAGCCCAGTGTGGCTAATTTGGGCTCTGAATGCCTTTGCCTCTGCAGAGCACTTTTCCCTGCTGACAGATCCTAAAGGCAGGGTTTGCTTCCCACAGCCGGGGTGGCACAGGCACCAGCCACACTTCAAGGCCTGAAGGGCACAAGCGATTTGGTTACTGCCCCTTTTCAACAACTGCTGAAGCTGAGGAGGCCATTCCTGGGTGGGTGGTGGACGGGTGGTGACTGTGCCTGCCTCTCCTGAGCTGCTCTTTTCCCAGCATGGAGGCAGAAGGAGCAGGGGATGCTTGGGCTCATCCTGCCAGCCTCCCAGGAGAGCTAAGGCAGTCTCTTTCCCCATGCCCACTAACAGAACACCCATCTTCATCCAAGCTCTCTGCTCTCCAGAGACCTCTCTGAGAACAGTCCTGCATCCTCCCACCCAGCACCCTGTCCAGCCCTTCCTCACCTTCTCTCTCCCATTTGCCTGGTCTGCGGCAATGCCCCAGGAGGGTGGGAGCAATGCTGTGCACGGCAGCACTGCCCCACACGGTGCTGTGTGCTGTGTGAAGGCATAATGGAGCCAAACTCTACCCGTCCACAGATCAAAACTGTCAGGAAAGCGAGTGACACTTGTACCTCCCTTGTGGGAACATGTATTGGGTACCCAGGTGGGCAGGCAGGTGTATCTCCATCCTGCAGATGAACCTAATTAATGCCTATAGATACATGAGGGCTGGGGGTCAAGAAGGCAGGGACAGCCTCTTTTCACTCCTGCCTTGTGACAGCACGAGGGGCAATGGATTCAAGCTTGAGTAAAGGGAGTTCCACCTCAACATGAGGAAGAACTCCTTTAAGAGGTGTAGAGCACTGGAACAGTCTCTGTAGTCTCTTGAGTCTCCTTCTCTGGAGACTTTCAAGACCTCTCTGGATGCATTTCTGTGTGATCTGCTCTGCTTCTGTCCGGCTCTGGCAGGGGGGTTGGACTCGATGATCTTCGCGGGTCACTTCCAGCCCTTAGCATTCTGTGATTCTGTGATCCCTGCTCTCCCCGAGACAGGTGAGCATGGCTCTTCACCTCCTGGTCTTTACCCCTGCCTGCAGCCATCCCTTGCTCCCTCAGCTTGAGGCCAGTTGTGGTGGAGCCAGAGGTGGAGCCCAGCTGGTGGTCCCGAGGGAAACAAGGGGCTCTGGGGCTGTGCTGCAGCCCTGCTGAATGTCACCAATGGGGACAGCAAGGGGCAGGGCCAGGCGGATGGGAAGGTGTTTGGAGGGGAGTGTTACTGGGATGCTGTGCAAACAAGTTCAGTGCCTCTTCAGCCTGTTGGGGTAGATGGACTCTCTCTAGAAATGAGACCAGGTGCCGTGCGTTTGGCCAGCTCTGCTCACCCAGCATCCCAATTCCTGCTTGGTCCCCCAGGCCCCACCAAGCCCTGCCCTGCCCATGGCTCTGACCCAAACTGCAGGAGCACAGAGGTGTGGGTGCACACGACCACCCATCCAAGGGGACAGTCTTCCTCCCTTCTTCTTTCTTCCTGCTGGGTTTGGTCTCCCCCAGTGCTGCAAAAGGGCATTGGGGTGAGGGTGGAAGAGTAAAGAGGGTTGAAAGCATATGGTTGGATTAGTGCTTTATCTCTGCCTCCCAGCTATACATGTGTTCCTTCTCTGCCTATGCCATTAGCTTCGTTAGCACCACTGGAGTGGTGGATTAAATCCAGTGAGCTGTGCAATGAACCTCATTGCTTCAGTCAGTTTTAAGGATTATGGTGAATTATGTAGATCAGAATCAGACAGCAATCCAGGCATGGCCTGATGTCTCAAGGGGGTGACAGGGCTGTAGCTTTGCCATTCCGGAGGTTTGCTGTGATCTAATTAGATGTTCAAACAGACCCTCCTGGCCACGGCTCTGCAAACGCCTGCCTGCATTTACCACTCCCCTCTCTGTGCTCAGCTTTGCTCAGTCTCTGTAAACAGCAAGGCCCGGGCAAGGCTTGGGGACAGAAAGGGGCAGGAGACATTGTGATTAGTTAGTGTCCAGATGGCAGAGGGTCCTGGAGCCATGGAGGGAGTCAGGGAATGAAATAAAGGTAGGAAATGAACAAATCTTTCTGTTCACTAGGTAGGAGGTGGAGCTTGATGTGTCCCTCTGCCCAGGCTGAGCAGTGGCGAGTTGCAGCAACTCGCCTGGGTGCAGGTTGCACCTCTGGTCCCCACCGTGCAGTGCCATGCAGCCCCCGGCTGGGCAGGGGCAGGGGCAGCATGCTGCTGCAGACACACAGCTCTGCACCGCTCCTGCCCGATGGGGACCAGCGCTGCCTGCTCTGGGGGTGAGATTTCATGGGGGCAGAGGAGAACCCAAGGGTGGAAAAGGCAGGATCCCTCACTGCAGGGAAGAGGTGGAGCTTCTGCCATGGTCCTGGTCTAGATCCACTGACTGGCACGGTCCTCCTGGGCCATGCTGGTCCGGTTCAGACATGCCATCTGCTGCCTGCACCTCCTCCGTGCTCACTTCCCACTGACCAGGGCAGACACCCGTGGTATTTTTCCCCCATCTCTCTCTTTGATCCTGTTTGATTCTCCAGCGCTCTGCAGTGGTACAAAGTGCACTGTGCACTGGCAGTAAAAGCCCAGAAGCAGCCCAGCTGCCAGCAGTGCCCTGACCAAAGTCCCCTGGCCACAGGGGCACGTGAGCACCTGGTGCTGAGCCTTGGGGAGGGTTCACCAGTAGCCAGCACCCTCTTGCAGCATGCTGGGTCATGCAGAGAAGTCCAGGAGGTGGGATGAAAGGCTCTTCCCAGGGCTGGGCTGCCAAGCCAAATGACAGGGTGGGTTGGATGGGGGATGTTTCTGATCTTGGCCAGTTTTGGGTTTCCTTGGCTGAGGTGAGCATTGTGCTGGCCTCCCCTGTCAGGCACACCAAAGGGCTCCTGCCTGTGCCTCAGGACAGGCTTGAGGGCTTCAGATCAGGTTAAAACATTCTTAATCCAGGAGACACCTGGACAGAACCCCATCCTGCTCCTCCAGGCTGATGTCTGCTGGGGAAGCTTGGTCAGACTGCCCTGGAGAAGGGATAGTGCCTGGGCCTTTGCACCCCTGAAAGGGCCCCTCTGGCTGCCTTGGCCCATCCTTGGGTCCAACACCTTCCAACACCACATTTCTGTCTCCAGGGTAGTAGGGTGGACTACCTCCAAGCACCCTGCTGCTATACAGTCCTAGTCACCACCGTGGTCCTGCCTGCCTGCTGCTCCCCCTGTCCTTCCAGCCTGCACGTCCAGCTCCAGGCTGCTGTGAACGTGCCTGTTCCACTACACAGGGCTCTGAGCCCCCGTGGCCTGCCCTGGCTGAGCAGAAAACACCCACAGCCCCTTGGACTGGCTCCCTGCACCCTCCAGGTCAGCAGAAGGGTTTGCAGGTCACGTGTGATCACTACCTTCCCTCTGGCATTTTAGTTGAACTGAAAGAGCTAAAATCAAAATGTGGGAGGAGTAGTAAGGGAAAGTGATGTGGCTCTGGAGAACACAGTGGTGAAGTCTTCAAGGGTTACCAAGAAAAATGTTGTAGTTCCAGCTTTTGGTGCAGCCAGTGATGATGCCCGTGCATGGATCAGGCGCCAGAGCAAAAGGTGCCTCATTTTCCCATGGCAGCTTACACCCTCCAGAGCAACCTTCGAAGAGCCTCCACTCAATCGGTTGAGTCTGTGAGCCCTCAAACAAAGCCTCTGGAGAAATGGGCTGAATGGGTCCAGTTTCATTTCGGCAGCGGGGTTTGGGCTCGTGCAGCAAGTGGTGTCCCTGCCCATGGCTCCCTGTTCCTGGGGAGCTCTGCTCAGGCTGCAGAGCAAGGACAGTACCGGGGAGCAGCTCTGAATTGTGAAACCAAAGGTGTCTGAGGATGGACCAGGGAAAGGCACACGTGTTCTCAGCCTGCTTTAGCCACTGCATTGCTGGAAAAGGTCCATCAGGATTAAATGAAGAGTGGTGCTTGCCCTGGTATCTCTTTTTTTGTCACTGTCGTTCTTTTTAGCATTGGGCTATAAATTGTCTGCCCTGCCCAGGCATTGAAATGCTTCTCCCCCTTCCCTTGCTGCTGGAAATGGAGTCAACCTCAGGCTGTTGTTTAGCAGAACACTCAACTTCAGCAGCACAGAATCACAGAATCACAGAATTTCCTAGACTGGGAAAAGACCTTTAAGATCATCCAGTCCAGTCATCAACCCAACACTGAGAAGACCTTGACTGAACCATATTCCTCATCGTCTGCAACTCTTAAATGCCTCCAGCGATGGGGACTCCACCAGTGCCCTGGGCAAGCTGTTGCAGTGCCTGAGAACCTGTTTGGTAAAGAAATTCTTCCTCACATCCAATCTAAACTTCCCTTGGTGCAGCTTCAGGCCATTTCCTCTTGTTCTCTCCCTTGTTACTTGGTTGAGCAGACCGACCCCAAATTCTCCTTAGCCTCCTTTCAGGGAGTTGTAGAGAGCAAGAAAGTCTCCCCTCTGCCTCCTTTTCTCCAAGCTAAACAGCCCCAACTCTCTCAGCCTCTTCTCCTAAGGCGTGCTCCTGACCATTCACCAACTTCGCTGCCCTTCTGTGGACCCGCTTTAGTGCCTCAGTGTCCTTCTTGGAGTGAGAAGCCCTGAACTGAACCCAGTACTTGATGTGTGGCCTCATCAGTGCCCAGTACAGAGGGACAATCACCTCTCTGGTCCTGCTGGCCAGTGGACTGTCCCTGCTAGTCCAGGGTGCTCTTCACGAGGTTTCCTCTGCCCTGACAGGTTGTTGCCCTTAAAAGATGTCATGAGTTTAACCTGTGTCTTCCCCACTGAAAGGTGTGCGCATGCAGGTGGGCAATGCTGCCAGCTCTCAGCCCCCCAGACCTCCTCTATTCCTCTTCTGGGGACTGTGATGGCCCCACTTGCACCCCAGGCAAAGAAGTGCCCTGCAAGTGGCTGGATCACAGAGGCCAGGGAAGCTGCCTTCCTGTGCTGCCCTTACTCTGATTCCTGTCCCAGTGGTGAGGCCAGGGTAGCCCAGAGCCTAAGCAAGTCTTGTAACTCTGAGTCAGAAAATAAGGAAGGTGAATGATGTGAGGTGGGTCTGCAGCAGTGAACAGAGTATGTCCTTTCTTCCTGGGACTGCCTGAGTTGAGCTATCCCTTCAAAGCCCTTGGTGATGATCCTGCCAGATGTCTGCACCATGGATGCATCACAGCAAAGAAGAAGCTGATGGTTCATAGTCACAGAATCATAGAATGGTGGGGGTTGGAAGGGACCTCTGGAGATCATGGAGTCCAACCCCCCTGCCACAGCAGGGTCACCCAGGGCAGCCCACACAGCAACAGATCCAGGGGGGGCTGGAAAGTCTCCGGAGCAGGGGACTCCACAGCCTCTCTGGGCAGCCTGGGCCAGGCTCTGTCACTCTCACAGGGAAGAAGTTTCTCCTGTTGAGCTGGAACTTCCCCTGTTTCCCCTTGTGCCCATCACCTCTCGTCCTATTCCAGGGCACCCCTGACAAGAGCCTGGCCCCTTCTGCTTGACCCCCACCCTGCAGAGATCTGTAAACAATTGAGTCATTGAGCTCTAGGCAGAAAATGTAGGGAGAATCCATACAGAGACCACTGAATAAAGTCTCAGATAGGGAAGGGGTTAGTCTAGCCCAGAATGACTGGTTTCAGCCATAGCAGTGCTGGGCATGGCTCTGTTCCTGATCAGTGATGGAAATCCAGAGCAGCCATTGGTACGAATCCGGGTAATTTCAGCATGGGCTCTCTCTGCCCCTGGGCCAATGCCCATTCCTGCTTCAAGCCCACCAGGGCTGAAGTACCTTTCAGGCACAAAACTCCCTGGGTCTCCTCCAGCCCGAGGTCAGGAGGGAGGAGGGCTGGCTTGGACAGACTCTGGTGGCTGCCCAGCAGCACCTCTTGGCACCTCCAGTGGGAATCACTCACCTTCCTGGCACAAAAGAAAAGCAGGGAGACAAAATCTGTGTTGGACGCACAGCAAAGCAGCAAAGGTCTGGCTAGCCTGGGTTATTTAAAAGGTCTATGAACAAATGGGTGACAGATGTAGTCTCCATGACAACCCACAGCTGGCCGGGCGGGAATTAAAGGGCACCGTGCTTCAATAGAGTGTCAGCATCTCAGATTCACCTACTCCTAGTAACTTGGGTAATTACAGATGCACTTGAAAATGTGCAGATCAAACCGCGCGCTTGTTTTAAGCCCTTCGGAGATAAGCAAATACAAGGACAACCACCCAAAAGCCTTTTCTGCTAGATCTCGTGGCTCCCAGCAGCGTGCCTCCAGAGCGGTCACTCCCTGGGCATTGAGGGTGGGACGTGTGAAGGGTGAGACCTCGTCCATTTGTTCTCTAGGAGGGGGGGAGCTGCTGGTGCCAGCTCACAGGACTCCCGTGCTTTGCACTGCGTTGTTTGGTAAACTGGTGGTTTGCGAAGAATGCTCCGGGCTCCGAGCCAAGCCAATTAGCTCTAATAGGTAGAGAGCAATTAATGGCAGGTTTTACTGAACCCCGTCTCACAGAGGCTCTGCCCCATGGCGTGGGCTTCCCTCACGGTAAGGACCCAAGTCTGAGGGTTTCCTTACATCAGAGGGGTCTGCTCATCTCTACACGAGGTGCAGAATCTGCCCTGTTTAAATTGGTGAAGGGACCTCATCAATGTAAGGAAGGAACAAATGGAGACTGGCCACTCCTCTGAAAAAAATCTTTTGCCTGTTATTACTATAATAAGTCTCCAAGTCATGTGTCTGAACGGGCTGAAGGGAAAAATCTATTTTTCTCCCTGTTTTTTTAGGCTGCTGCCTGTGTGACAGTCGCTCTGCAGTCGCTGCACTGGGTTCTGCGTAGAGGTAGCCAGTTTTTCCTGTTGTTTGTGTGGGTTTTTCACATGGCAACGGCAGAGAGAAAAATTTTTTTTTTTTTTTAAGAAACAGCAGCAAATGTGATTATAAAAAGCAACTCAGATTTGCAAGGAAGAGAGGGGGAAAGGGGCAGGAACCCGGACATCAGTGTACCTCACTCCTTTCAGCATTTTGGGGCCACTGTGGTTGTTGTGCTCTTCTCAAACAGCCAGGCCCGGGCATGTTGTCATCACCTGCTCCAAGGACACCCAGAAAGAGACCCCAGCCTGGGGCTGCCTGGCTGTGTTTCCTAAATCAGAGTCACAGAATGGGGGGGATTGGAGGCGACCTTGAAAGATCATCGAGTCCAACCCCCCTGCCACAGCAGGGTCACCCAGGGCAGCCCACACAGCAACAGATCCAGGGCGGGCTGGAAAGTCTCCAGAGCAGGAGACTCCACAACCTCTCTGGGCAGCCTGGGCCAGGCTCTGTCACCCTCACAGTGAAAAAGTTTCTCCTTCTGTTTCCATGGAACCTCCTGTGTTCCAGCTGGCACCCGCTGCCCCTTGTCCTGTCACTGGCTGTCACTGAGCAGAGACTGGCTCCAGCCTCCTGACACTCGCCCTTTACATATTCATAACCATTAATGAGGTCAAGGCAGAAGCAGGTCAGCCTGAGGCTGAAATTTTGCGGGGAGGCTCTGGGTGTGCTGTGGTAGAAAGGATGAGGGGTTTGGATGCCTTGGTCCTCAGGTATCCTTTGGAAATCTGAGGCAGGAACCAGGAATGGTCTGGCTCTGCCTAGCCACTGAGAGCCGTGCAGGGCCCTGAGCTGGCAGGGAAGGCAGTTGCACTAACGTGCCCTGTGCCAGCACAGCTCCGATGCGCTGGGTGCCTGGCCAGTGTCCACAGGGGAAGGTGTCACCATGACCCCCCCATGCAGTGCAGCCGTGCCTGTCCCATGTACGGGCCACGAGCTCCTCCCTTGCTGCTTGTTTCAGGCTGCTCCTTCCCAATCCTCCTCGCTTCAGCCCTGGCCACGGCTGGAAACCACGTGCAGGCACCAGACTTGGCTGTTCTGCTCCCTGCCCACCAGGCTGTAACAGCCGCCGTGTTCCCCTGGGAAACTGTTCCCTTCTTTGGTCCATCACTTCACTCCCACGGCTGATGCATGCGTCACTTTTTTCCCCTTTCTTCATACAACTGCCCTCTAGATATTTATATAGTGTTATCATGTTCCCCCTCAGGCATCATCTTTCTAGGCTATACAAATTAAATTCCCTTAGTCTCTGCCCATAAGTCATCCTCACCAGTCCTTGTATCAATTTGGCTGCTGTACTCAGGATGTTTTTTTCCTTTTCTGTGTGCAGTGTCTCTCTCCCTGTAAAAGCCACACTGAGTATTGTAAGGCATATTTACTACCACAGTATAAAAATAGGATTAGGAGCTGTTTTGTCCAGTGAAGAATCGTTCTGGGCTGACAGCTGCAAACAAGCTACCTTTCAACGGACTGGCAGCTCGGTGCCACAGCTCCAGTCAGGTGCTGCTGACTCTCTGGTCCATAACTGCTCTCTTCTCCCCCACTGCCTGTCCTTCTTCCCTGCTGGGAGGGTCTCGGTGTGAACCCTGAGTGCCAGTCTTGGTGTAACCCCATCAGGAAGTCCTGTCTGGATCTCCATGGATTCCCTCTTGGTTTGAGGTGGCCACGAGATGCTCCTCTGCCCCCTGGCTTGTGGTCGCCCCTCACCTGAGCACTCGCCCAGCCCATGTGCCCAGTGCCCCCAACTGCAGACAGCTGGGCAGTGCCCTGTGAATGTCCCACCTTGGGCACAGGGAGGGGTTCTCCGTTATGCTGGACACACCTGGCTTGGTCACCAGGGGCGCCAGTGGGGAGCACAAGGGAAGGTGGGATGATGGTCAGCTACAATCTATGATCAGCAGTTTACTTGCAAGCACTTGGAGAAGGCAGCTTGCAGGAGACATGACTGCAAGAGGCCACCAGAGCATTGGTTTGTCCTCAACCTGTCAGTGAATCGCTCCCTGGAGATGCCTGTGGGTCAACCTTGCCCTCTCTACCTCCGACACCTGCATGCCTGTGGCTACGGCGGCCTCACTCGGTGCAGTTTTCTTCTGAGGACACTTGGCTGTGGCCGAAGAATGGACGGGGAAAAAAAACCTGTTAACACAGCCCACCCTCTGCAGTGTGACAGAGGCCGTGGCAGAGCAGTAACAAGTGCTTGACAGAGAATAAACTCATTCAGCCATCAGCTACATTCTATTTGATTCATATTTTCCTCCGGAAAATTAGATTTCACCTCCAGCTGTTGCTGCTTTTTTACATTCAATATAAAGCTAACTGAGTAATGTGTGCTAATGGGGTGCCCCGAAGCAACGCTGGCAGGGTTTTCGTGCCTCCCTAGTAGAGAGACTGGCTCTCACCACCTCTCCCACTCTGCTGTGGTGACCATATGTGGTCCCAGAGTGACCTCTTAGGAGGAAATGTAGTAAATTTGGGAGTTCTCATCAACCAGAATGGTTTCTGTAATCCTTGCCACCATGTTTGGGCTTTGTCCTTGTATTTGATCAGGCTGTCTATTCATCTAGTTGTACTCCTGGGGGGCAGCCAGCTTACTGGGGTGCAGTGAGCTGCCTCAGGGCTCGGGGCACTGCTACCGAGATAAAGGGGACGAGCTGTGCCATGCCTCCAGCTGGTGGATTTGCAGCCACCGTGTGGCAGTCCTTCCTCCTGAAGGATTTTGTTCTTCTCCCTTGATCTTAGCCTTGTTCTCCTCCTGGCCTCTGCCTCTGTATGCCAGCTTGGGCTTCTCTCTTGGTTATTGCCTGCAGGATGCCTTCTGGGGTGGTGATGTCTGAGACCTGCATAAGGAGTGGGGAGGATGGCTCCATCCTTTAACACCCTTCATGCCTTCCTTTGCCCATGTTGCTTGCTGGTGATTGTCACTTCCCCTCCAAGGGCTGGTGGGTTGTTGATGCAGCATCAAACACCCCTGGCTGTGAGAGGCTGGACCTGAATCTGCGGAGACACTGCAAGCTCCGGTCACTCCCAGGGGCAACATGGCAAGAGGAGGTTGTGTGGCTTCAGCAAGTGCAGCAGGAGTCTGAAAAGTAGGAGTCTCAAAGAAAAAAAAAAAGTAGGAGTCACTTCACACTGTCAGGCTCTGGTTGGGAGCCATCCTCCTGAGGATCCCACAGCTCCCACGAGGTAGGGAGGCCTCACTCAGCACTCAGTCCTCCTCACACCCCCTGTTCCAGTGCCAGTGCTCTGAAAGGGCTCCAATTGCTCATCTCCAAGCACCCCTGGTCCTGCCTGCACCTCCCCAGCTGCTGCCTGGTAGGGCCATCGCTGGGCCACGCACCCGCCCAGTGGAAGGGGGTGTTTTCCACCGCCCAAGCACTGAGCACCCCACAGTGCCCTGGGCTGCCCCAGCCTTCCCTCCCCATTACACCCTGCCCCTCCCAGCCTTCACCAGCCGTCGGCGATCTCAGGTATTCAGAGAGTCACTTGAAGCACCGCCGTGTTACAGTCTCTCTTTCATCCCTGGCATCTTCATATGTTTCATCTTGGAAGGCTTGATATTAAAAAGCATCTCATGAGACGTGGTGAGAGGATTATAGGGGTCAAGTTAATAATGCATTTCACTTTGCAGCTCCCCTTTAAGCAAAAACTGGGGTGAGCTGCCTAAACATGTGAATGACAACACACAGACCAACTTGTACAGCTTGTAGAGTTTTAAAGTTAATCAAGTACTAATTAACTGAAATACTCTGAAGTATCCATCATAGCAACCTTGTGTATCAGAGTCTGCCTGTAAGGTCACTCTTTACATCAAGGCAGTCTGCTTTGTGGATTCACTGCAGCTTCAGCTTGCACATCTCACCTGCCTGGAGGCTGATGGTTCAGACCAGAGCATGGCCCCGATTCAGGAAAGGAATCAAGTGTGTTTATAGTTGGAGAGCAGCGTTGAGCTGAGTGGAAGTGAAGCATGTGCATGGGAGTGGGCCACGTGCCCATCATGGCCAGTAAAGCCCTCATAGGGTCTCGGGGAGCCCTCAGGACCTGCCCCTGAGTGCCTCAGCAATCTTCCAAACACATCTGACCCCCGGGCGGGCCCAGCGGGGTCCCACCGTGTCTGGTGGTGGAGCAGCTCCAGTGCCGCTGGTGTGGAACGCGCAGCAGGTGCAGGCTGGGCAGCGAGTGCCTGGCAGCCACACAGCCCTGCCTCGCTCGTGCACAGTGGCATCCTGCGTATTCGGGACTGCCTGAACCCTTCTGACTTCATTGTCTTTTCCCTGGGAGGGGAAAATCTCGACGGGATTTGTCCTTTTCCAAATGTGCCGCAGCAGCAGCCTGAGTCTTTGCTCTGCCTCGGTGCTTCTCTGACTTCCCCTCGCCGTCTGGTCACATTGGATTTGACACATTCTTTTGATGTCTCTATTGAATTCAGTCAGGTGATGCCAAAGAGGCTTTCTGCCTGCCAGAAAGTAAAGAGTTACCTCTTTAATGGCTGTGTAAGCCTTTGGGAAGAGTGGAGTTGGGAAGATTAATCCTGCAATGAAATCCCCTTTCTTTCCGTTGACAAGGTTGGCCGAAGAAGGAAACCATTAAGCTATTGGAAAGGCAGCCACGCTGGGGAAGGCACAGAATGGGGATAGCCTCTGTAGGTTTGGAAACCTAAGAGCTGGTGCAGGAGCAGAGGAGACGGCAAGGAGGAGCTATGATACGTTTTAAACCCATCAAATTGATTCTGATCTCAGTGGCAGGAGTTTCCATTGGAAGTTGAGGCTGCCAGGTTCTTCCTGCCAAGCCAGACCTGAATCCAGCTCTCTGGATTTCAGGGTGGTTGTTCAACCTCTCTAGTTTTCTTTCCCTGGCACTTGTGAGTTTCTGCTTCAGGGATAAAAGTGAAATCTTGTTTCCCAAGCTCTTGCAAAGCTGTCAGCATCAACAGGAAAAGTACAGCATAAGGGCAAGGAGCAGAAGCCTGGGTAGCTCAACCCCCGCCTCTGCTGAGTGCTGAACCACACAGGCAGGGCAAACTGAGCCCAGGGTGTCTGCAGAGTTCAGCCCAGCAAGTACAACACTGACAAAACTGCTGCCTGAAGGGAAAATCCCTGAGTGGGACAATTAGTCTCCATCCTTCTGAATAGCACAATTTAACCACCCTTTGCTTTTATTCAGACATAAAGCATCACTTTAAAGAGCAAGAGAGACAGGGCACGTGTTGCCCTGAATGCAGGAGAGAGAGAGAACGGATTTTGTGCAAGACTGGCAAAGGATAATTAGCAGTTTAGCCATCATCATCTGATATGTGCCCTACCCCGTCCCCTCCTCCCCGGGATTCTCCTGTGGCGTGTACAGTTGCTGTGGGTGCCCCTTGCCTGTCTTCTTGCCGTGTGTCACGCACACCGTCCTGGTGGGCTTTGTTAGCCAGCTGGTGGGGGGAAGCTCATCCGCCCGGGGCTACACATCATCCCAGGCACCTTGACGTTGCCAAGACAGGGGCCAAGCCAGGCTCAGACCTGGGGAAGGAATGGCTTCCAGTTGCTAATGGGGACTAGAAGAGGGCAGTTTACTGGCCACCACAAAATGAAGGCTGAAAAAAACCTCAGGGATGCTAGAGACATCTACCAGGACCAGGCTCCTTCAAAGGCACGTGTTGAGCAGCTCTGAGGATCTGCCATCTGTCGGAGCTGGGAGAGGGCTTTGCAGCTAGGCCTGAATCCCAGACCTGCTGAAGACAGGCATGACCACATCAGTGAGGGGAAGCTCCAGCCTCTCAAAGCAGATCAGCCCTCCCTGGTACCCATCTGTATCACAGTTGTCAAGTTCTGCTGGGATACAGTGAAAGGGCTGCGTCTGCCGGCAGCATTACCAGATCTGAGGTGGTTGGTGCTGTCAGACTGGGGTGGGAGCCTGGTGGCACAGGGGCACCAGCCTGGGTTTGGTCCCTGGGTGACATCCCTGGGATGCTGGAAAGGAGCATCTCTCCAAAGGTCAAGCTAGCACTGGCCAGAAAAACCGTTTTAGTTTTCAGAGACAGAACCTGTCCTACACTAATGCCAGTTAAATTTTACAGGCATCTAAAAATTTAATCTGAGTTTAAGCTCCTCTGCCAAAGCCACAGGTCTCTGATAAATAATTTGTTTTCCTCCAAGTAAAGAGGCTTTGGAATAATGAAAGCAAATGATGAGTCCTTTACTCCACCCGAGCCCCAGCAGAGGCGAGGCCACAGCTCATCCCCCAGCTCTCATGCTCCCTGGCGTGCCAAGACACGCAGCAGCCGCTCCCCCCTGCCCCACCGAGCAGCTTGCCAAAGCTGCCTCTGGAGATAACGAGACAGTTTTGCTCCTTGCTGCAACATTTGAAGAAGGAAGAGAGAAAGGCAGATGAGGTGGTGTCCCGGTCTGAGTGAGAACAGAGCTGGTTCTGTTCAGCGCTCTCCCTCCCCAGCTCATCTCTTCCCACCCCCTGCCCTGGCTGCAGGCAGCAGCTGTTGGCACAGGCAGGGGCTGCTCCCAGCAGGGAGAACACC
>JANIJG010009461.1:0-10736 GCA_024611175.1 Megaceryle torquata | reverse complement strand
CTGCCGGTGCCTGCAGAGAGTGCCGCTGGCTGGAGAGTGAACTCACCAACAGAATTACCGCTCCTCTGGCTCAGACCGGGACACTGACACCTCATCCAGAGCCCCACTCACGAGGCTGTGTGCTGAGAGAGGGTGAGAAGCACCATTGTCTCACAAAGCCAGAGGGGACAGAGGGCCGGGCAGGGGCAGAAAGGTGTCCAGCCTAATTAGGGCAGGGGCCTCCATAGCCTTCCTTCCATCTCATCCAAGTCAACTGCAGCAGCCACCTCTGGGAGGGTTCTGGGTACCACATTGTCCCCTGGGCTGCCACAGGTTTTCCCAGACATTCTTCTTGGCAGCCACACTCTTCCTCCTCTAGTGCTGGCAAAGCAGGGCTGGGAGAATATTTCTCCTCCCTGCTGCACACATGAGAGCAGCAGGGGCACCAGCAAACCTGAGGCCATGCAGGAAAAGCAGATTTTTAATGACTTGATGGGTCTTTGATTCCAGAATTTTATATATATATATAAACATATATAGCAGCATGAGTCATGACGATGCTCTGGGAGCACAGAAGGACAGTGAAAGGAGCATCTGACCACTAGCTAATTTGAAGATCTCCCCCTGTGCTGGACACTCACCAGTGCTGAGACACTGCTGACCTAAGGGATTGCAGGGAGTTTTGGGAACTCAGCAGCCTCCAGGAGTCAGACTGGTCACTGCACTAATCAAACAGCAGCTTGAAAAAGCCCCCAGATACCTGATCTGTGCCAGGCACTGAAGATTGCCCTGTTGCCTTTCATTGCAAAGCAGCACGTTGGTATTATGCTGCAGAAATGGGAAATAACGCTTCTGAAATGACCAAGAATCTGTTCCCTCCATCTTGTCTCCATAGAGTGAAATGTCCACCTTGCAGGGGGCTCACAGCAGGACCACGTCCCTCTTTCATCTCCCGTTCACCCCCCCTGCATTTAGGCTGTTGCCGAAGCTGCAGTGGATCTGGTAACCATTCCTGTAGGCACACCAGTTGATACTCCTTCTGCCCCACCGTCTTGAAAGCCCAGAGGGGCTGCCCAGTCAAGGAGAGGCTGTACTCTTGCAGCCCTGTTAAAGCAGGCAGGAGGGAGGATGGCACACCAGTCTGTGCTCCACTGGAAACACCCAGAGAGGTAGGACTTCTAAAGGAGATGTCTGCAGGTGGCTGAATTGAAGTTCCCAGGGACTAGGACAAACAAACGGATCTCAGGAGGCAAGTTCTAAAGATTCATCTTGCTTACAGAAGCAAAGCCAGCTGCAGAAATTGCACGCTGCACATTTGGCAGTGCCAAATAAGCCCATTTCTGCCTCAGGGCAGGCAGGGGCACAGCTGTAGTAAGTCTATGATGAGGAGGAGCCTTAAACCCAAGCTTAGGTCGTTGCCCTGTTGCCTGCCAGATTTCAGCCCACATCTGGCAGCCCTAGAGGGCCCAGATGCTGCACCCTCCACACAGCACGCAGAGACCTTCGTAAGACACAAGCTGTGGGTGCCTTTCTGTGTCCCTCCCCGTGTTTCCTTGTCTGTGCCAGCAGCTGCAAAAGCTCTGTAGACATTATCACCAGTACATTTCTTGTCACAAGGAGGGTTGTTTTCACTCCTAATGGAGACTCAGATGCAGCAGCCACAGTGCTCAGAGCCACCTGGCAGGGTGAAAGGCAGCATGTGGGCAGCCCTGGGGTGCTGGTGCCTCCAGGAGCACCCAGTGAGGTGCACAAGGCCACTTTGCTCCCATTCAAGGGCAAATCAGTGAAGTGGCCAAACTCAGTCACTCACAAGCAATTGCCAGGCAATGCTCAGCATGCTTCGATGAACCAGATTGACATGTTTGCTAGAGAACAATAATTTGCTCATGTTGCCCAGTCTCTTCTCAGTTAGCACTTACATTTTACAGTGCCCCAAAAGGAAGAATGAGCTCAAGTCTGTCAAGAATCTGCTGAGAAAAGAGATCTAGTGAAGGTCAGAGGTGATAATTTCCTTTACTGTTTACTAGCTGTGCAAGAGTTTCCAAACAATGTTCCTGTCCTTCATTGTCTCTTGGGGTAAATCACTGTGAGAAAGCACAAGCAACAGTCGCTCCTTTCTCGTTATTAATCATTTCCCTTGCTTCAGCTGACGTACACACAGCCCAGGGCCAAGGTTTACTGGACTGAAGGATCTATGGCCAGAAGGTCTCTGGGTCTTGCTGATGTAATTTCCAGGTGGATTTGTGTAGGAAACCTGAGGAGGCAAAGTCCCTCTGAGAAATCACCTGGAAAGACATTCCTACCCATAGACAGCAAGACAACAATAGTGTATTTTCTGAGTTGTTGAAGCAGGAGTTGATTAGCTGTGTAATGTAACACTCTTTAGTCATCCACAACAATGGCACACCCATTTATTCCAACACAGCAGGGCATTGTCCTAATGACAAAACCAATGAACAGAGGCTACACCGTCTGCACCGCCTGCAGCAGGGTGCGCAGGCTGCGGGCGCTGGCCTGCGACACCAGCGGGCTGGGGACTGACTGTGCCTGGGACCCGGTGCCACGCTATCAGCTGGCTTCTGGAGAAGACCAGCCCCTGCCCTGTAGCAGCACAAGGCAGGGCTTGACAAAATGCTGTCCGACTCAGTGCCTTTTTGTGGCTTATCTGGGGAGTTGTTGCAAAGAGCCCAGGGAATTGCAAAGAGGTCAAGGAGAAGTGACACTGCCGGGGCTCTTCAGAGGAAGGTCAAGTCAGAGACAGAGCAAAGCTCCAGCATCTCTTACCCCTGAAGCTGAGCAGGAAGGATGGCCATGGTTGAGTGGAGGAGGCTAACGGCACTCACAGGCTGGTCAGGGGATACCTGGGTGTCTTGCTAGCTGTGGGCATGAGCATTACCTAACCTTGAACAGCAGCAGTTTGTGGAGATCGAGTCTCATAGGGGCAGCTCCACAGCACTTCTTCACAAACAACACAGGGCTCCTGTGAGAACCTCCAGGCTCGGCCACTTAAGCTGCATCACTGGGTATTTACACCTGTTTGCTGCCTCCTCTTCACAGCCACTTTGATTCCATGAGCAATTAGCAGGTCTGGTGCTGGGAAAAGGTGTTGTGGCGGGCACCGCGGGACAGGAGCAGGAGTTATTTTTAGGTCTGTAGAGCTGCTGGTGTGCTGCACCACTACCCAGAGCAGCACCCTCCTGTCTGGCAGGATAAAGCTCTGCCAGACAGGGCAGAAAGCTGAGCCGGTGACTCCAGCAGCACCAAGCTTGCTAAGGCCCATGCCTTACCGCACAGCTGGCACCCACTGCCAGGCTCACTTCTCATGGGGAAACACTCAGGGAGGTTGACTCTCGATGGAACGACTGGGGGTACCTTTTGGGGCAGCCAGGTGCATCAGTGGAAAAAGGCATGTTCATAGCCACAGAGAGAGTCAGTTGGTCGGTCACCACTGTGAATGTGGAAAGGCTACAGCTAAATCAGGTGGGTTTTTTCATCCCATTTGTAAAAATAAATAGAAGTCTCTGCGCTCTCTGCTGCAAGCTCTATGCAAATTTAGACCTCTTGCATCTGAGCCCGTGGTTCTGAATGTCAGCAGATGGCCCTGGAGCTGCTTCTGGTACAGGATCAGAGGTTTGCAAGCCTTCAGCACCTCTCGCCCCTGGAGCTACGGAGTGCGTGCCTTCTCAGCTCAATCTGGTCTGAGCACATCTCAGGAAGGTGACTCGGAACACACTTTGACCCGTGGAGCTGGCAGGAACAATGTGGCGTCCTGGGCATGGCTCAGCAGACAGGACCCTCAAGCATGAAGCTGAATACAGTCCCAAATGCAGCCAAGCAGTGAGCTGGAGCTGACAGCTGTCTGCAAGGGCCAAGTCGCCTCAGCAAAGGAGCCCCTTGGCCAGTCAGGGGAACTGTCATCATCCCTGTGGCTTCAGGAGACTCTAAGAGCAGCTTTCTCACACTGTGAGAATGATTCACCAGTGGTGCTCTGGCCTCCCTTCTGGCTGGTGGGATGTGGCATGCTACATTCTGCCCCCACAGGAGTCTTGACTTGAGCTGGCTTGGCCCAGAGTGCTGAGCCTCAGGAATAAAGAACCAAACCAGCTAGAGAGTGCTGGAGACCAAGGGCAGCAGTCCCTGTAGGCATGGTGCAAAGCCTTTCCCACCCCCACCAGCCAGTTGTGGCACAGAGGATCCCAGCTGGGAGCAGGACCTGCCTCATCCTGCCAATGGTGTTGGGCTCCCTTTGCCCAGTCAGGGGATCAAGCTGGGGGACATACAGATCACAAGCAGTATTTGTTAGAGCACCTTTTATCAATGAAGCTGTTGCCATTGGTGCAATCAAGCTGTTGGTAATGGAGCAGTGTCACTAGCTCACACACCAGCAGCTCCCTGGCTGATGCCCTGGCAGGCAGCATGGCTCTGGAGGGTCACGGTGGTGAGACAATGACTTTTAGGCTCACAAAGTCAATCAAGGGTTCCTGCTTTCATCAGATGTAGACATGACCTGCAGTCCTGGGCTGCAGCAGCACACGTGACAGAGCCCAGGGCAGGCATGTCCTGCCAGCCTCCCAGCACACGCGCTTGGCTGTCCCCAGCCCAGCAGAGCCAGAAGCCCTACTATCCCCCATGCCGTGCCTGCTGTCCTGACAAGACTGATGGGGCAGCTAAAAGTGTTTGTAGCTGCCTCGTAGAAAGCAAGCATGTCATTGTCTTCTGCAGCTCTCACAGCACCTGGGGACCCAACCTTCCAGCAGTCCCTGCCGCAACTCGCACAGCATGGGCTCATCCCTCCCCTCTACACAGGCCCTTGTGCTGCTGCTGCTGAGAGTTAGTGCAGTGCTGTAGCCATGGATAAACTCTCTAAGAGGCGTAACGTGACTCACAAAATGGCCCTGATTCAGGGAGCATGTCATACAGGCCATCTTCAGGTCGATGGATCGTCCCCTTCCAGGCTGCTGAAATCTTTGCTTCAGTTTGTTTTTGTTCCCACACTGCTCCCAGAGGATATGAATTCACCCCAAACTTTTGGGACAAGTTCTGCCAATCCAAGGTAAAAGTCTTGCTGCAGGGCAGCCTGCACCACAGCCAGACTCGCACCCCAGCAGGAAAAGGAGCAGCTGTGGCACAGGAAGGAGGACACAGTGGGTAGGAGGCGGAGGTGAAGCAGAAAATGTGCCTCTTTAGAAGCAGGACTCCAGGGGTCAGGAGCAGGCCTAGCAGTTCATCTCCCCCACAGCTGACCCAGTTGCATCAGGGAGTCAGACTGTCCTGAAGGACATCTGTCATGGCACCTGGAGGGTCTTGCCATTATTTACTTATTTAGCCTAGCATGTCCCAACTCAGGTCCAAGGTGTAAGATGTCCACGAAAAACGTGGACCTCTGTGAGCTTGGCAGCTTAATTTTCTAAGACTGAAGGTCAAAGAACAGCTCCAGCTTCCAGGATGTTGGAGACATGATAACGTATCCAGAGGTGAGCAGGAATAGTCAGGAGAACATGAGAAGAACGTAAAGGAAGAGTGGGCGTTAAACACCTTGAAGTGAGCCCTTGTTTCTGGTCCACAAAAGGCAGGCCAAACAGAGCTCCACGTGGAGCTCAGCACCATTGCACCCCATGATGAAGCAAACCAGGGTTATGAGGAGAGGGTGATCTCAGGATTGGCTAAGTGGGACTTTGAAAGCAGTCATCAACTCTGGGAAAATTCATGCTGCTGGCCAAACTCCCAGTGGATCGAACCCACAACAACCTCAGCAGGGTGTGGGATCTGAGGTGCCTGGAGGGGCACCTCACCCTTTGCTTGGTCCATCCATACCATGCTGAGGTGGTACAGCGAGTGGCACCACCCAGAAGGATGGCAGCAGCACGGTGAGGGGGTCAGGGTTAGGATTCTGTGGTGGCACAGCAGCAGTCGTGATGCCGTCGCAGTAGCGTTAGCGCTGAGCCCATGTTTGTTTGGTGTGCGGCTGTGGAGCCCAGCGCAAGGCGTCAGACTGAGAGCAGCTCCGGGGGAGAGCAGGAAGGTGTGAGTAGCGGGGTGCAGGATCGGTGCAACACCCCAGCATGGGGACAGCATCCCCTGCACTGGCTCAGTGGTGGGTCCTGCAAAGCCCAGAAGGTGGGTTGGCAGCACGGGGAGAAGGGTCCCAGCCCTTGCAGTGTGGAGGGAGGGGAAGGACCAGTGCTGACGGGCGCAGGGCTGTGACAGTCGGAGTGCCAGCAAGCTGCCCGGGCTCTCTCCTCGCGTGGGTCTGTTCCCGACTGAGCGCTGAGAGGGACCGAGCGAAGGCAGCGCGGCCGTGGAGCTGGCCCCTCGTCTCCCCCTCGCCAAGCAGGCGGAGGACGCGCTGTGCTGCACACACAGCAGCTCTGAGCTGCCAAGTCCCCTCCTCCCCTCTACAACCCCCCCCAAGCGGTGGCCTAAATGATGTCGGAGGGAAGAAATACTGCTTCATCCAGGCGCTGCATCTCAGCCAGGGATCTGTTAGCTAGGGCCTGACTTACAAGCTGGTCACCCTGGTCTGAAGAGCTGCTGGAGCTTTCCCCCAGTTGCTTTAGCTCAGCGTGGACACCAGACTCCTGTCTGCACTGCTCTTTTCCAGTGGTTGGGCACTTTAACAGGGACCCGGTGACATTTGCTGCCAGAAAAGTGTTTTCTACAGGAAGACACTCTTTAAAGCAAATTAAGAATGAGGGTTCTTTTAGCACTGGCAATATCACAAACCTGCTCTGTGCATTTCTGTACAAGAATTGCACAGAGAGCACCAGGAAGCTGCACGGTGCTCAGTCTGTGGCTTTCCATGTTCCCCAGCTTTGCCGTGCCAGCTGGCCTGCTCCCATCCCGTTCCTCCTCCCAGTTCCCCAGCAGACCAAGGGATCCCATGCTGTAAAGGTAGCAGCAGACTCTGCTGCCATCCCCTCATGCTGTGGCTACTCTTTGGGATGCTGGTCCCTTGTTTCTCAAATGAGGCCAAGGGTTCACCTGCATCGCTCACCTACCAGCTGGCTGGGTGGCTTCTGCTGCTGGCTGGCTGGAGCCCACTCCATGCCACGACAGCGATGGGACCCCAAGAACAGAACAAGCTCCAGCCTTTCTCCACATGGCATGTGCCAGTGGCTCTGCTCAGACTAGGTTCGCTCAGTCTGTAGTGTGCAGCAAGGGACACCCTGAACTGGTCCATGTCCACAGCCCCAGGAGGGGAAGGGGATGTGAAGCTGGCTCAGCAGTGGGACAAGGGCCATCGCTGGCGCTGGGAAGAGTATCACGGTTCAGCTCCCTGGGCGACACACAAAAGTAGCCTGGAGCTGCTGGAGTTTGTCTGCAGGAAGGGAAATGCCCTTCCTGGTCCATACTGTCCATGCCAGAGAGTCTGGGAGCTTACAGTGGGGACAGGGATGATGGCAGTGCTGGGGATGACAAGGCTAAGCCAGTGACAGGGACAAGGTTGGTGGCAGTGACCACAGAGGGACACTTTTCCTGGGCCCACGTGCTCTTCTGGGGTAATAAGGGATGCTCTGAGTGCCAGTGAGTGCAGCTTCACAAAGGGACACGGTGCCGGTGCTGCTCCGGGTCAGCGAGGAGACTGCCAGGAGTGTGTGTGCTGCTTTGATGAAGACAAATGACCACATGTGTCAGCTCCAGAAAAGTCACATCTGCATGGGGCCTCAGTGAAAAGCCAGGTACCTGGTAATACAATTACCATGTGGATTGCCAACAGCAGATTAATCCCTGTTTTGGCTGGGTGCTGATGTTCCTTTGGGGGCATCTTCCACAGGTAGGAAATCAGCAGAGCTCTTGGGGCTGAGAGTTTTGTTGTTATCTGAGGGGGGTGTTTACTCTCATGGACCTGCATTTCTCCTGTCTCTGGAGCATTCAGCCTCTGGCTGCTTCTGATGCAGCACAGGCCCAGAGGCAGCCCTGTCCTGCAGAGATGCTGCTGCAGGGGCAGTCCTGCCTCTGCCTTCAAGAGGCCAGGTTTGCAGATTCAAACGTGGCTCCCAGTCTGGGCAATTGGTCACCTGCAGGAGAGGCCTTAAAGGCACATCCTGAGGGATGCTGAGCATCTTCAGCTCCCAGTGAAGGCAGAAGTTTGGTTGGTAGCAGAGCTCAGAGTCCAGGTGCTGATGCAGAGTGACTGGTCTGCTGCCTTGCTGCTGTGCCCTGCAGGGAGACCTCAAAGCAAAGGAAGGTTTAATGTGCTAACTGGGGTTCCAGCAGCTCCTGGGTGATGGGGACACCTAGCCTACAGCAAGCTATGTTTGTCTAGGTCCCAGCTTGCTAAGTTAAAGTTGACACCAACATCTCTCTGGAGTCTCAGCAGGAGCCATACAGGCTCCCAGGCGGTGCTGAGCCCCATGGCAGGACCACACCAGCCTTGTGGAGCTGGGCTTGTGGAAGGATGTATCATTCCCTGACCAGGAAAGATGCTCATGGGCTTGCACTGGGCTCAACCTCCCTGCCCCTACCATTTCACTGTCTCCACTTCCAACATCAGCATCTTCAAAAACCCTTCAGCTGATGGGGGATCTCTGTGGCCTCCAGTGGGAGCCCACAAAGCTGGGAGGGACTTGCTGCAGCTGCGCTGCTGCTGCTCAGGGAGGTGGGAGGAGGCGAGCGGGCAGCAAGCGACGGTGCGTCTTTACCCCTTGCACTGTTCCACGCTCCTTCTTGTGCTTCCAACTCCCTTTTCTGGCCATGCATGACAATAGCAGCTGTTCTTAGATGATCACAGATGCACAGGGAGTCGAGGCAGCTGACAGCACAAACATCCCGTCACTGCCCAGCACTTTTCCTTCCCCTGCCTGGCTCAGCTCTCCATCCCTCTCTGAGGTGGAGACCAGGGACGTCTGATGATCAAGTGGTTTCCCTTACAAAAACCTATTTTATCCTCTTGGTGGCAAAAAAATGCTTCCAAACATGCATTTCAATGAGTCAAGCAACATTTTTAGAGTGGGATGCAGTCATGGGATGAATGGGATGAATGCCTGTCCCGTGCCCAGGAGATAGAGTGCGTGTGTCCCAGAGCAGCATGATGGGGGTGGCTCTGGGGCTCACTCATCATGCAGAGTGTGTTTTTTCTGGGTGTGTTTGCTGATCAATTGCTGTTGACCACATTTCCCCAGAGGAGCTACTTTTAAAAGTGCCGCAGCCTTAGCCTGTGTCTCCCACCAGCCCTAGTCCCCAAGCCCAGTGTGAGAATTTTCAGGCCAGGCTACAGCAGGTCTGGAAAGAGCAAATCATCATGTCCTAGTGTGCTTTCTGAAGGGCTCAGAAGCACTTTGAGATCTGTGGATCAACAGAGCTTGTGGTGACAGACTGATTGGCACTACTGCTGCAGAGCAGGGGAGAGCTGAAATCACCTGCAACGTGCCATTGTCCTTTCACCTTCATTCTGTCGCTTCACAATTGGGCAAAAACCCCTCTCCCAACCCTCTGCATGAGAGTGCTGGCCACAGTCTGGGGCATCCTGCTCCACAGGAGGCTCTGGTGGGCACTGTCTGTTCATCAGAGCCCTGCACCAGTGCACAGCGCCAGCAGCATGACCTCCTTGTCTACTCGCAGCCTGTGCAGAAGAAGTGCTCTGGCTTCTCCTGCTGTACACACAAAGAGCTGCTCAGGGGTCAGCTGTAAATCATGCTCTCTGAGCAGCTGGCAGACGCAAGGTGGCAGGCACCGATGCCCAGGACCCTAGCAAAGGGCTGGAGCATACAGGTCAGCACAGAGCAGTGCTGTCAGCCTCCACACGCCCAGCCACCAGCAGGACAGAGCAGCCCCACAGACTGGCAGGGCCAGGCTTGGGCACAGGGGCATGAATTTGCCCTCCCAAGTCCATCACATGCTTGTTACAAAATCTTGAATGAGCCACTTACTGCTAAACCTGTGTAAGGCAAGGGCGGGGGGCACCCCTGCCCTGTGGAAGAGCTGAGAAAGAAAAATGCTCAATAACTTGAATGCAGTGGGACGGCCGTGTCAGCTCCTTCAGGGACTGCGCTGTGTTGCAGAGGTGCAGGTGGGAGATGGTCAGAAGCCATTTTAGTCTGGTGGCATCTTGATGTTATCTTATCTCTGGAGGTGTTTCTGATGATAAGTCAGCTCACCCTGCTTGGCTGTTCATTACACTTCCAAGCCAGCAGCACAAGAAGCCCTGATGATAAAGAGTTTCAAGGGCAAAACTAGGTAGGGCTCAATATATTATCATCTTACTATTAACACATAGCTTCAGGTGCAAAAAGCAGCTTTCCTGGCATGCTTTCAGAGCTGTTATGCCAGACCTGCATCCCAGCTGCAACTTTGACAGTGATGCTCTTGAGCTGTACTTATTCAGGTGCAGCATGCAAATAAACCACAGAGCAACCGAGCAATTAGCAGCATCCTCAGCCTGTCCTGTCCTAGATGTTATTTCTAATCATGTCCTTGGCCAGGACACTTCAGGGTGGTTCAATTCTGTGGACTGAAGGTCCCAGGGATCTGGTCAAGATAAGGAACTACTTCCTACCACTGTCACCTACCAGCTGGGCACACACCTGCAGGCACAGCCGAGCACGGGCGGACCAGTGCAGGCAGCGGGGCAGTGCCCGTGGGGTGGATACAGGCAGTGTGAACAGCCCCATCCTGCATCTAAGGCTCAGAGCTCAGCAGAAAAAACCTTTGTGAGTCTCCTCACTATTCACCTCCAAGACCCTCAGTCCCTCTGGAGCCTGACTGTCACACTCACTGTCTAGTCTGGCTGGAAGTTCACTGGTGGATCTGGGTCACAG